>QRAM01000410.1:54461-82631 GCA_013436055.1 Halocynthia roretzi
TAGATGGCAAAGTACAATCAACACTTATAAATATTAAGGCTGTGGGTGAGTAACTAGGTGGTTAGTGACTTAAAAAGGGGATAACGGCTCCCGTTAGTTTGCTGTGAATATGAGGCTTATATTTATAGATTCGGTATGAAATTCTACATTCAATGGTATGTCATATATAGTGGGACGGCAATTGGTACACGAGTTATTAAGGGTTGTTCAACGCGGGGTCACTCGTTGCGGTCGACCCGAAATAGGTATTCGAGTTTCGAAATAATTTTTTTCAGGGTTAACCTGAATCAATCGACCCAATTTATTCAGGGAATGTTGGTTTATGTATTAGATCTCATATGTATCAATTTTAGCGTGATTGGATCTTTATAAGATCATTTATAAGCGTTAGGTAAAGTAAAAATGTTTAACCGCTAGATGTCACTGTTGGATCATTTATATCCTATAAGCGAAGTAAAAACTTCCAACCGCTAGATGGCAAAGTACAATCAACGCTTATTAATGTTAAGGTTGTGGGTGAGTAATGAATTAAAAAGGGGAAAACGACTCCCGTCAGTTTGGTGTGCATATGAGGCTTATATTTATAGATTCAGTATGAAATTCTACATTCAATGGTATGTCATATATAGTGGGACAGCAATTGGTCCGCGAGTTATTAAGGGTTGTTCAACGCAGGGTCAGTCGTTACGGCCAAACCGAAATAGGTATTCGTGTTTCGGAATAGATTTATACGGGGTTAGCCTGAATCAATCGATCCAATTTTTTCAGGGAATGTTGGGTCATGTATTACGTCTCATATGTGCTAATTTCAGCGTGATTGATATATTAGAAGTTTATTTATAAGCGTTTATAGATCAGTAACCCAGGACCAATCCATTTTAACTTGGAAAAACCGGCGGCTCACGTACCCCAGGTGGTTCTGTATAGCTGATTTAATAATGATAAACGAGATCTATTTTTTAATAAGGTAATATAGATCAGTGTTTTTTCTAAGTCTATTAAATTATGAGTTTAGTTAAAGGCTGCAAGGAAGCAGATTCGGAGCAACGTTTTTACGAAGACGCCGATAGGTATTGGAAAGAAATACCAGCCAACCTGAACGGCATGCTTGGTGGATACAGTCACATTTCGAACGTAGACGTGGCTGGCTCGAAACAGTTCCTTAAAGACCTAATACAACAATCGAATGGTATAACCAATACCAAACGAGCGCTGGATTGCGGGGCGGGCATAGGCCGGGTGTCGAAATTCGTCCTGCTCAGAACGTTTGATTCGGTTGATTTACTGGAACAAAACGAGCAGTTTTTGGCACAAGTCGGTGCCTACCTCGGTTCAGAACTATTTTCCAGAGTAGGAACGTGCATATGTTCCGGAATGCAGAATGCTACCTTGAAAACGAACTACTACGACGTTGTGTGGATACAGTGGGTTACAGGACATCTGACGGACTGTGACTTCGTTTTGTTTCTTAAAAAATGTCTCGATTCTCTCACTGAAGGAGGACTAATAGTAATCAAGGACAATTTAGCTTCAGGCGATGTGGAATGGGACAATGTGGACAGTAGCGCCACCAGAAATTATGACGGCTTGCAAGAAATTTTTCAGAAATCCGGATTAAAAATAATTAAAGAGGAATATCAAACTAATTTGCCCCCTGAGTTGTATAGAGTATATATGGTTGCTCTTAGTAAAATGAATTCATGAAACTTTTCTTATATGATATTCAGACCCTTTGTTGTTGCAGCTAAAGACCCAACATGAAAAATGTTCCTTTTGCCATGCTCTACTATGAGATGAGGGAAAGACCCAAATCAATACTTGCTGTCATGTTTTGTTCTGGTTAATCTAAAACATTATTATATTTCCAACTGATCGTGATCAAGGCCATTCCTAAAATGTCTAAGAGCAGGATTGATAGAAACGAAGGAAATCACTAATCCCAAACCTATCCTGCAATGTTGCAGATTAATTTTACACAGTATTTGGTTCCCTGTATTTTAGTGATGTTTTTGTTGTGCCGCATTTTTGTTCTTCCAAAGATGCCTTCCATCATTTTATTACATATCCTTGCATGCTAAGTTGTAGCTAAACTTTGAATTTTAACAGCCTTGTTACAACAAACTTAAAAAATAATTAATATACCATTATTGACCGCTATATAGATTTACATATACAGGCAGTCTATACTGCTATATACTGCCCTGAAGCTCTTATTATATAATAATTTGATTCGCATACAGGGGTTTTCTAATAATGAACGTCTCCCTACATAGCTACGCATTTCAAAATATTGCCCTTCTTCTTCAGCTGGTGCTGAATACGGACCGTATGTAACTGTTACAACTCCCCTGCAAATTCTATTTGAAGGTCGACATAAGAATGGAATTTGTTCATACCCCCGGGACTTCCTGTATATGTATGAAGATTACACACAAAACTTTATTCAATGATTATTATACAAAGCTGGTAGACACACACATACTCGAGGTATTCCATTTCAGTTAAAATTAGGTTTACTACTGTCTTTCACAAAATCTTAGTATGCAGTGTCTACCAGAAGTAATCCGTTTTATGGATAGCTCTGAAAAAGGATCGAGGGTGGTCTCGGACATGGAATGGTCTGACTTAGAAATAATATTTTAAAATTTCATCTTCACTTGGCTATTTCCTCTCTTTCTGTGTTCACGCACGCAATATATCCATGCACCTTACGCTGCTGTCAGTCAATATTCGGAGGATAATATTTTGTAATAAGGAAACGAATTCAAAAGAGAGTAGAGCCTGGATTTTAATAGTAGCCCTCTGTTCAGAACATGTATCCCCATCTGGCAACCCTGTATTGTAACAAAGCTCGTTATGCTCAATAATAAACTAGCTTCCATATATATATATATATACATCTGTATCTACTTTCAGTAAAATATGTTGTAATATATGTATGCCACTGTGAGTACAACTGATTGTATTTTTTTTCTCAGCCTTATCTGTAAAAAAACAGGTTATATTGCATGAACATTGCAAAAGCGCTATGCTATTATTCCCAATGTTCCAGCTTTCCCATTTCCTGAAGCGTCTTCCTGTGATTATATGTAACTTTAACACAAATTCGACGACTTTTGCATTATCATGTGTACGAAACAAAAGTTTTACTGGAGAGAGACGATGTTTGAAACTGTATTTCATCCCAAATAACTCCTTATCAACAGCGTTCTGCAGGAATGCGTATCTGAAACGTCAAATAACACCTCTGTATGTCAACAATCATTTCTTTAGAACGAAAGCTGGTACTACTACTACCACCACCGAGAAAATGGATAAAAAGCAACAACAGCACGGCATGTCGGAGAGTGAGATCGCAGAGCAAGTGGAATCCTTGACGAAAACTTTTCGACTCAATCAGAAAGAAGCTATGACGGTGAGAATGGGATTGATGGAAGGATTGCGTATGAATTCATCTAGGGAGAACTTAGAAAACAGGCTCTGGAAAATAATAAAGGAAATATCCGTCGCACTATTCGTCGTGGGCGTGGTAATAGTTATCTTGTCTAAAGTAATGATTGAATCGCCTATGAAATCTCTGATGAATATTTACAAAAAAGATTACAAAGCAGAAGCTCCGGACGTTAGTTTTGATGATGTCAAAGGAATTGATGAAGTCAAACAAGAGCTTGTGGAGATTGTCGAATTTCTTCGTGACCCCGAAAGATTTACAAACCTTGGTGCAAAACTGCCTAAAGGAATGTTGCTGGTTGGTCCGCCAGGAACAGGAAAAACCTTATTGGCAAGAGCCATAGCTGGAGAGGCAGGAGTTCCATTTTACTATGCGTCCGGATCGGAATTTGATGAAATATTTGTGGGTGTCGGAAGCTCAAGAATTCGCAAGCTGTTTGCTGACGCGAGGGAAAATTCTCCTTGCATCATATTCATTGACGAAATAGATGCATGTGGAAATAAGAGATCGTCCTCGCCTCTTCAGCCTTACGCTAGACAGACTATCAATCAACTGTTACAAGAGATGGATGGCTTTGATGAAAAGCAAGGAATCCTTGTACTTGGGGCAACAAATATGGGAAATGTATTAGATAAGGCATTAACACGCCCGGGACGATTCGACACTGAGATTAATGTTTTGCCTCCCGATATCAAAGGAAGAAAGGAGATTCTGGAATTGTATACGAATAAAATCATTCACGGCAACAATTTGGATCTGGAACATGTAGCTTGTCTAACGGGAGGTATGACCGGAGCTGATCTGGCAAATTTAGTAAATCTGGCTGCGATCAGAGCAGCACAGCTTAAGAAATCAGATGTGGGGATTACTGATTTTGAATTCGCTCTTGACAGGCTTCGTATGGGACCAGAACTAAGGAGTCGTGTTCCGACTGAAGCAGAATTACAAGTAACTGCCTTTCATGAGGCTGGACACGCTTTAGTTGCCTACTATACTCCCAATACAATGCCTATTTACAAAGCTACCATAAGACAGCGTGGACGTGCATTAGGGCATGTAGCTCAGATGCCTACAAGAGAAGATGAACATAGTTCTACATGTGCTAAGCTTCTGGCTCAGATCGATGTCGCCATGGGAGGCAGAGTTGCTGAAGAAATTATGAAAGGAAAAGATCACGTTTCAACAGGAGCATCTTCTGATCTTCAGTCAGCTACGAACATCGCGTACGAGTTCATCTGCACTTATGGAATGTCGGAAAATCTCGGATTCGTTGCTTATAATTACGAAAAAGCCAGTCCGGAAACTAAACGTTTGATTGAATTGGAGGTTAATAAAGTATTAGAGAAATCTTACCAGAAAGCCAAAGACCTTCTAACAACACGTTCAGATCAACACAAACTGTTAGCGAAAGCTTTGATAAAATACGAAACTTTAACGTTGGAAGAGATAAAAGCTCTCTTAACTTCACAGAACATAAATATTGTTTCCAAAACTAGAAATTCTAAGACTAAGCAGATTCCTCTTGTTGCCCCGGTTAACCCGTCTACTCGAGATCCAATAAATGATCCGACTGTGGCAGATATTATGTAAGAATTTCCATCATCTCGTCGTACTCTTTTACATTAAAATTCAGTAAACAATTTGCTTTATGATTATATTTATTCAATTCACTTGGTTGTACTTCTAAACAAAGACAGACAGTTGCTGTTCATTAAACAATCGTTTCAAATACCGACGAATTGCATTTGTGTTATTCAACATCTAAAAACTTAATTTTAAAAATCATTGAGTTGGGTGAGGTTACATCAGCGACGACAAGTTCCTGGCTGTCTACGATTCCTAGTTCTGCAAAAGTTTTCTGCAGGTTTGGCTTGGTAGATTTTTCTATAGAGGCGACCGACTTCATGTAGAGAGTTTTATTTTTGCCATCGACAGTTGCTGTGATACCAGGCGAGCGCATTTGGAGTGAAGAGTTTTCCTGAAAATGAAAGATGAACTTATAATATGGATGAAAGGTCTAGAGTTGAAAGAATATCTGTGGACGTTTACTTGCAAATATTCATAGAGCTGGTGCAGCTTATCGGTCGATTTAAAACTCAGTTTTTGAGGTATTTTACTGCATGCGATGCAGTCTTCCTTTTTTTCGGCTTCATATGCATAAGTGTAAATTCCATCTACATCATTGAACACCATATAATTATTGAGTGGTATGCAGCAACTCGATGCCAATTTCAGAACTTCAAGGCAGCAGACGGCAGCAATCACTGCATTTGTCGAGGCGACGGCTGGAATTATTCTTTTGACAACCCCTTGTGTCATTCTGTAATTGACTCCTTCGATTCCGAATTCCTTCGCACGTTGTAGTGACTTAGTCAATATCCACTTGATGTGAGCAGGATCGTCCCCGTCCAGATGACATTCCGAGCCAAAAGGTTTCTCTTGAGGCCAGAGAAAAACTTTTACGTATTCAATGCAATGCTCGGGAAGCCTTGGGGTGTGGGCTATTGTGCACATAGGAAAATTGACCTGAATGGTACAACAATGTTACTGCTATCAAATATTGTTTTTCTAGAATTGGTGTGGAGCTGGTGTAATTATAGGCTGACACAGGACCACTGGGTGAAAAACACTGTGCTAGAGGGTGTTCACCGAAAACAGGATATGGATAACTGCTTTACACTAAACTCACTTGTGGTGGGTAAAGATCCAGCGTACACTCTATGCATGCTGTCATTCCAGGCAGCACAACTCGGGCATTTCCTTTGAAACCTTCTGTGCCCCCATCCACCATTGGTATGAGTGAGGATTGGTCGAGGTTTCCGCTGTCATCGTATTCGAGCAGGCTTATCAGCATCCCATTGATCCATCTTATAAATTAAGTCTAAAATTATCGCTGGATCGTGTGATCCCTACATTACATAGATTTTCCAATTATTATTTGGTGATAAATAGAATTCAATGATCGTAGTACCCTCACCTTCTTGCAACAATTGAGTCCAGTCCACAAACAACTATGTGAAACTGCTTGTAAAATGAATGATCCATGTCTTCTATTCTACAGAAATGCGGCATGACTTGACACCCGGGGATTCTAGCATTAACGAACTTGGCAGCCACGATAGACTTTGCCTGTCCGACATCTTTTCCGCGGAACAAAAACTGCCGGTTCAAGTTCGAAACGTCGATTATGTCCATGTCAATGACGTGTATGTGGCAGAACCCGCTAAGAGCGAGATCTTTCAAAAGTTCACATCCAAGACCCCCAGCACCCACCACTAAAATTTTGCAGTTTTCTTTCATGAACTCTAAGATGTCTGGGCTCGGTTCGAAGTCGGGGTGAGTGAACGGTCCTCCTCTTTCAAGAATCTTTTGTAAATGATGCCATCGTAAAGGGTTGTCTATTTTCTTAGAAGTGCCTGTATGGTCCATAGGCTCATCCATGACTTTATTATGCAGTATCTACGATTGCTTATCTTGGAGCTACGCAAAAAAAACAATATTATCAGACCGTTTTTATTAATCAAATCGAAGGTACATGCATTCCATATTCTAAGATGCTATCGCAGTTCAATTCATGATATTTTGGAATAATTCAACCGGATTCTACATGACAGAATTTATTTAATGAGTAAAATAATAGTCCATTAGAATATGAAGACATATGTTTTATTGTAATTTCAAGACACCAATCTTAATAAAAGCAAGAATCTCGTATCCTAAAGATTAAAAATATAATTAACATTACATAACATCGGGTATTGATGAAAGTTCTTTCCTGTTTTCTTGATTTTGTGATTTGACCAACTGGCCATCGCCTGGAGTGTTGCGCATTTTTTCGACAATGTTCATGTTTTGTTTGGTTAAAATAGCGTTTATCTCCTCAAGAGTTAGAGTCTCGTACTTTATCAAGGCTTTTGCCAACAGTTTGTGCTGGTCAGTATGATTGGATAAAAGCGCCATAGCTTTCTGGTAAGATTTCTCTAAAAGTTTATTGACCTCCAATTCAATCAAACGTTTAGTTTCGGAGCTGACTTTTTCATAATCGTATGCCACAAATCCTAATTTCTCTGACATTCCATAAGTGCAGATGAACTCGTATGCGATTCTCGTAGCTGACTGGAGATCAGAAGATGCTCCTGTTGAAACGTGATCTTTTCCTTTCATAATTTCTTCAGCAACTCTGCCTCCCATGGCAACATCGATCTGAGCCAGCAGCTTAGCACATGTAGAATTATGTTCATCTTCCCTTGTAGGCATCTGAGCTACATGCCCTAATGCACGTCCACGCTGTCTTATGGTTGCTTTGTAAATAGGCATTGTGTTGGGAGTATAGTAGGCAACTAAAGCATGTCCAGCTTCATGAAAGGCAGTTACATCTAATTCTGCCTTAGTTGGAACCCGACTACTCAGTTCTGGTCCCATACGAATCCTGTCAAGAGCGAATTCAAAATCTGTCATTTCTACAATGGATTTCTTTATCTGTGCAGCTCTTATCGCAGCCAGATTTACTAAATTTGACAGATCAGCTCCGGTCATACCTCCCGTTAGACAAGCTATACGTTCCAGATCTAAATTGTTGCCGTGAATGATTTTATTCGCATACAATTCCAGAATCTCTTTTCTTCCTTTGATATCGGGCGGCAAAACATTAATCTCAGTGTCGAATCGTCCCGGGCGTGTTAACGCCTTATCCAATACATTTGCCATATTCGTTGCCCCGAGTACAAGAACCCCTTGCTTTTCATCAAAGCCATCCATCTCTTGTAACAGTTGATTGATAGTCTGTCTAGCGTAAGGCTGAAGAGGCGAGGACGATCTCTTATTTCCACATGCGTCTATTTCGTCAATGAATATGATGCAAGGAGAATTTTCCCTCGCGTCAGCAAACAGCTTGCGAATTCTTGAGCTTCCGACACCCACAAATATTTCATCAAATTCCGATCCGGACGCATAGTAAAATGGAACTCCTGCCTCTCCAGCTATGGCTCTTGCCAATAAGGTTTTTCCTGTTCCTGGCGGACCAACCAGCAACATTCCTTTGGGGATCTTGGCGCCGAGGCTAGTGAATCTATCAGGGTCACGAAGAAATTCTACAATTTCCACAAGTTCTTGTTTCACTTCGTCGATGCCTTTGACGTCTTCAAAGGAAGTGTCCGGGATCACTGCTTGAAAATCCTTTTTCATATCTATATTTATATCATTCTTTGCTTTGAAGAGAGTTTGGTAGAGTAAGAACAGGATGATGAAACCCACAGTGATAAGGATTTTGTTTGAATAGTTCGAACTACTTTTCTTCACTTCCGTTTCCTTCATCTTGATTCCATTTTGCATCCCAAAGAAAAATGTTATTGCCTCTCTGGAGTTCAAGTGTAATGACTTTGAGTATTTCTTAACTTGACTAAGGAGTTCTGCTTCGGACAGGGTGGAAGATGTGCTGAGGGCAGTGTCTTCTCGTGAGCTCACTCTAGTCTTGAACGTTCTGAACTGTTCAAATAGGGTGGAGAATGAGGGTTTTAAAAGTGTTGTCCTGTTCAGTGTATCGGGGAGATATTGTGGAACGTTCTTTTTATAAGTAAATGGATAATCGGAACTGAGCAGAGTTACTGCAGGTATCATTCTATCAATGTAGGATTGTTGTATGTCGACGTGTTGGGAAGCATTGGTGGCAAGTATCTTCATTAGTTCCTCGGGTTTGTACCTTTTATTCTTCTGTTTCAATGCGTTTGCTTCTTTTACTAAATTGTTATGGATCTGGCTGAGAACTTTATGGTGAGACTGCATGTTTGCACTCAAAGCCCAAGGAAGGAAAGAGGACGCCGTACTTAAACAATACATTTTGGGCAATAACTACCAATCTCTATAACGATATTACTCTCAAAACTGAACAGTACAGAATCGTGAAAATGAACGTCCAGGTTAGACCGGAAATAAAAAAAGAGGAAGAACAATAAAAACATCCAATATCAAAACAACAACGTTCCTCCTAAGATAAAACGAATGCTACGAAAGTAAATTTTTCATGTAAGAATAAGAAACAGTCGTTTATTTACTTCGTAGATTTCATCAGTTTTGTTTTAATTTATGATAACTACCATAAGTCTGCTTACGGAATCACGCGAAACTTTCCGGGTACAAAAAATTGTTTCCCAGTTGACTACGGTAACCTTTGAACTTCTTTATTTTGTAAAGGAAGAATGACTGACTGACTAGATCTTTATGTTGTACGTGTACTTTCTATATATTCATTTTATCTTATCAGGATTGAGAATCGAACAATAATTTCGAATGGTTATGGATTTGTATTCCTCTGATCTGTTATGGAGTCTGTTTGTGACTTCCTTGTCGAGTTATCGAAGAGACACCGTTCTTCGTCCGTTCCCTTCGAAATATGCAAAGGAAAATGGGGAAAAAGACTTCGACCTATTGGTAAAATTAGAAAAGTTTTCATCCATGAATACTGATGTTAATAAATAATATAACTCGTATACGTTTTTTTTAAACACACAACTTTTATAGCGTCCGACATTTTGATATTCTAGAAACGTATTGCTGATCTCTGCCCTTCTCTACACGACGTCAACCAAAGACCTGATGACGTGAATGTAGACGTCTTGAATTTACTGCGACTGATTTTGAATCCCAAAACATATTCGCTTCAACATATTAATGACTTGAATGTAAGCAACAGCAATAATTTTTGTGTAACCCTATTCTACAATATTATTTGAATCTGTTCTGCCAGTTTTCAGATATACACAAACTGACCATAGATTCATGTGCTGTGGTTCAAATGACAAACCCAGATCACATATTTGAGGTTAGGTATTCGAATGCACAGGAGGAAAAATTTGAAAAACTGAGGGGGAACCGTCGTTTGTTGTATGCTTACCATGGAAGCAAGATCGAAAACTTTTATTCAATTCTGAATTGTGGTCTCAGGAACAATTTGAACAAGGTAAGGCGAAGTTTTTTTTTTGGTCAAACTTGTCATCGACACTGGTCTTGATAACCTGTGATGTCAGGTTAATATTTTTTGACGATATTAAAGTATGATATTTATTGTAGTAGTTTACACCAAGTGACTCCAAACCATGGCCCACAAGCAGCCAATAAATTTTTTGGTGATTTCAATGTATAAGTGACTGAGATGAATCACACACGCAGAATAGAACATTTGTTTTAAGACGACACAGGAATACAGAAAAATATTTACTTGGCAAAACAAGAAAAATCGTGATTTAAAAAAAAAATAATATTTTGCATTGAAATTAAACATTAAATAGTATTTTGATTGTCTTCGATACAGCTGTGTAAAATAAAACATGGAGTTGATATTCAGTTCACCTTTTATTGAGCTTAAATAATTAAAACACACCCCTTGCCCCAACCCTCGATTCAAACAGTAACCATATAACCATTTTCCTATCTGCGTGTACAAGTAAGTCATACATGGAAATTACTAATTTCTGCATTGTCAAAATTACAAGGAAGCCTGCTACAGTTTTGGTACTACATTGCTCTTGATTACATATTGGTAGTAACATTCATATTGTTGTAGTTCATGGAATTCAGCAACTATTTGATTGTTACTATTAGGGTTTACATACATACAGAGAATTCACGAAGATGGTCGTTGTTAATAATTTTAATAGTCTGATACTCATTAATGCATTACATGTTATAAGTCTTTTAGGTTCATTCTTATCTGGAATTCTCTATTTTTGATAGGTTGGATTTTTTGGAGAAGGAATATATTTGTCCAGTGACTTGTCTGTATGCCTGACCTACAGTCCCAGTGGTCAGGGATGGTCACAAAGCATTTTTGGTGATTCCCTCTGTTGTGTCGCTGTCTGCGAAATGATTGACGATCCTGACGTCAAGTGTACTCTGAAAATGTGCGAATCGCAACGCATAGAAAATTGCGATATTGATGGAAGAGATGGAGCCGAAGGGCCTTGTAATTCAATTCTTCGCCCAACGTCTTCGAGTGTTGATTGTCAGACAACGTCTCTGCATCAGAGAAGTTTGAATAAGTCCCTCAGAAAGCGGTCTAAAATTGCTGGGAGCGAAGGTGGTGAAATACCAGAGAAATATTTCGTAGTCCGTAACGATGACTTGGTTAGAGTAAAATATCTTTTGTTGTACTGCCCGAATGCCAAACACACTAAGAATTCTTCCAACAATTCTGGTTATACAAACAGCATCATTAGAAGGCATCGCTTTTTGTTGGTTATGTTATTTTATGTAATAATACTTTTGGGTGTTGGGCTTTACCGCTCGAACAAATTCTCATCCGTTTTTGGTTAAGCCTAATTTGTTCAATTGCAGGAAATTCATATCCCATATTTCCCTAAAAAAGCTTGCATTAGTTAATGCTCTTGGAAAGGCCTTCTACTCCTAATATTCTAAATGTAAATACAGCAATACCCTGTTCAACGCTCAGTATCCATTAGTGAAAATAGAGCAGTAGAGCAGAATTCCGACAGCTCGAATTGATTCAATTGGCCCTGGCAAAATCCTTATTGAAATATCCAAATAAATAGAATGTTAAGAATAGAATGCTTATCCTGGGCAGGGCAAAGGCTGGCTCGCTGCACTATAATAGTGTATATAGAAAGCAAATGCATGAATTAATGATGATCAATATTTGTACATGCACCAGTATTAGATCCTTATTATATAGATTGCATTTGAGCAATGTGAAATGTCNATTGCCCAAGTTTGTATGACTTCATTTACTTTAGAACTATTATGTATTTTTTTAAATTGTATGGTACATTATTTACAGTGTAGCATTGGTATCATAATGTTCTTGGAGTGAAATAGCTCTTTCAAATTACTTCACATTTGAGTTAGTGTTGTTATCAACACATTGCAATTGTAACCATTTGTTAATTTCTTGGCTCTAAATCAGTATTTTATATTTATTCGTGTAATAAAGTGTAATATTTTAGCAATCATAAGCATGAGGGGATAGATTTTGTGAAAATCAGCTAAGATGATATAAATTTCTCTAGTGGTAATAGGAATTTGTTTCCTATAGTTCGCAAGTCGATGTCATTGCGCTAGCCCGCCCCTAGGAAATACGCCATATGTGTACGTTTCCTTATAATTTCTGAAACATGTGTTTATGGATGGAAGCCAGGTAACCAACAACCCTCGATGTGAACAACGTTTTAGTTAGGTTGGAATGGTAATATCCTAGTTTAGCGTCCGCAATTATCTGATGTTGTTCCTGAGTGCTCAATTCTAATTGAGGGATTTCCCGCTCTAGCACATGCCTATGAGAGAATTACTCAGAAATACATCGTGAGAGTATAAAATTCAAATGTGTTTCCATTCATACGTTACTTAAGATCGAAATAGTTCATGCTCAATAAGCCTCTTTGATTTTTGAATTTATGGTCTTTGATGAATGGAGTTTATTCTGAGGGCAAATATCACAAGCTATTATAAACTACTCTTGCCATTATCCTTGCTGTTTATTAGGGATTTGTACAGATAATTTTAGTACTAGCTTAGTAGGGGGCCCTTTCCGAAACCTACTTTAGAAGTGCGTTCTCCCTATACACCAGTGACAAAATCCCCAAAAACACCAGAGGAACTACCCAAACCAATACGTATTGTAATCAATACTTTCAAAGCAAAATTACCATTGAGTGGTTGCTTTCACATTGTGTCATAAGTTGGGTTTGAGGTTTTGTCATTATTTAATATCCATGTTAATTTAGACGCAATAATCACAATATGTGTGTTGGGGACGGTCTGCAATAGTAAACTGGTACAAAACTACATTCGGTCAGTGGTTTGGGTAAGGGGTAGGATTAGTGCAACTTACCCGAACCCTCAGCAAACCTAGCGTAACTTAAACTCATCTAACCTCAACCTAAGTACACAGGCTTTCGAAGGAACCACACTACTAGACTATTACTACAATTTCAGGTATTGAAGGTTGATGAAAAGCCCAATGTTGGCACCACAATTCTTTTTCCTGTACCTCGATGTGTATCCCATTTGATTTTCAATTATTCCACGGTGTTTGCATTCACTAATTTAGCCGATATAAATTATGCCACGTGGCGGAGCAAAGAAGTCCCACAAGGGCAAACATCGGCAGTTCACCAACCCGGAGGAGCTCGAGCAACAAAGAAAGCAAGATCTCAATTCTAAGACGAAAAACGAAGATTCTTCAGAAGGAGAGACTTCGTCTGAGGAAGAAGATTCACCGCGAATTAATAATCCAAATTATGTACAGAAGAAAACTAAGAAAGTATCCGAATTAACTGAGGTTCCTTCAGCTCCAATAGCATTGTCCCGTAAAGAGAGAGAAGAGATAGCTAAACAGGAAGCTGCACGGCGATACGAGCAACTGCATCGCGAAGGTAAAACGGAAGAAGCAAGAGCCGATCTTGCGCGTTTAGCGATTGTCAGGAAACAAAGAGAAGAGGCGGCGAAAAAACGAGAAGAAGAGAAAAAGGAGAAAGAGCAGAGACAGAAAGACCAGAAAACTCAGAGCTTGAATGCTATAAAGCACACAGGAAAATATAACAAGCGATAATACACATGCTGTTTTTAAATTAGCGATATCAGTGTTGGTTCAACATTTTCAAATAATTTACTAAAGATTATCTAGCACTTGGTGTTTATGTTCACTTCCTTCATCGACTTTTCAAGGTTTTGAAGATTCTAGTGCCAATACCAGCAATTCATTATTGGTCATTGGAAGTTATTAGCGATAAATAAATGTTCTATACTTAACTGCATGCAAATTCAATTGAATTCTGTCGTATTAACAATGCATTACGTGGTTAAGTTATGTGCTGCTATTCAACATATCATATTTAAGTTGTGTATTGCAAATGTGATAAAGTATCTACGGGAATACTTTATTCTCCCGTTTCTAGCCTAACAAGAATTACCATGAATGAATCGCCTGGATAATAAACTATGATTTCATCATTATAGGTCAATATTAAAATCACAATAATATTACTACTATTTGTTTCATTTGGAAAAGCTGGAGATTGACTTAATTAGATAGAAGTACCAGTAGGTCCCGGACGTAACGGTGTGGTAATAGATTATTCGATTTTTAAAAAAGAATATGAATTTAAAGAAAAACTGATCAGTAAGAGAACCTGCAATTTTATATTTAGAAAAAGATAAGTCGAAGATTATTGAGTCAACATTACTGAATCAACATTTGACATTGATGCTATCTCCTACGTATACTATACATCTGCTATAATTCTCAAGAAGAAATGGAAATCGATTATCAAGCCAAATGTAGAAATTTGAAAAGAAAATTGAAGATTTTGCTATATGTAAGTAGTAAACTATATTTAGTACTACAGTGGAATCTCGGTTCACGAACCTGATCCGTTCCAGGACCCTGGTCTCGCGGCAAATTGGGCGTGAACCGAAACAATGTAATTAATCCGTTCCATACTCCGAAACTTGGAACAGCCCTCGACCTAGCTTCACTACAATTTCTTTCTTCAATTCAACAGTAATATGCTTAGGCTTCTTACTGCTGCTATCTCTTTGCACTTTTTCATTCTTAGAAGCCATAATAATGAGGGCTAAAATTAGCAAATATTACGTTTTTCAAAGTACTAGGGCACACAAAGCACTCTCCTTTCGTCACACGCTTGACTAACAACAACTGAGTTGGTCGGGAACCGAGTTATTCTATGCCAACCGAGTTAAAAATTTCTTGCCAAAGCGAACTTCTTGAGTAAATGACACGTTTTTGTGTATTCATGATGCTGACTGGATGGCTGATGAACTGGATAGTTGATTCATGTGCTATTACCATGATATAGTAGTATTTATCCTAACAGTTGTTATGCTCTTTTGGTGGTCTACAAATTTTGGTGTGTATTTTAGGAACAGGAAAGCTTCCTGAGTGAACTAGAGAAAGCCCAAAGAAAACTTTTGAAAGTGTCGCGGGATAAATCGTTCCTACTGGATCGTTTGCTACTATACGAGCAAGTTACTGATGATTCTTCCGAAGATTCGGATGCAACCTTGTCATCTGATTGTGAAGTTGAAGTATCTAATCAAAAGTATGCAAGTAGAAAAAATGTAATTCGTGTATATCCACTTTCAGTGGTCCAATCATTGCGATTGCTTTTTACAGGAAAAGAAATGTTGCCACAGTTCCGAAAACTGAACCCAACGTTATGATCAAGTCTGAGGTAGTAGTTGTAAAGTAGAATCCACGGATAATAAATCCCATCGTATATAATATCCAATTGCCTTTGGAACGAATTTTCGCATTGAAAAATACCCAGTTAAAAATCCAAGAGCCGCTTCATAAACCCATTCTGTTCATCCATTTTCTAATGATTTTTTTGAATAAACCGTCTCATTCGATCCAAAATATGATTTGCCAATCTCATCAAATCGAGCGTATTCAAACTGGGATTATCCCACAGTTGCCTGTTGTCTAACAATTGTGTGGAAGGTATCGAGGGATTATGTTTTATTCTATGAAAAGAAAAATAGATCATCATCTTAGAGTGATATTTACACCCAAACAAACCTCGTTGTTTCAGTTTTTGCATCACATGATTCGTATATACACTACTAAATTATTTGTGTTTTCCTTTTGTACTCATTTTCATCTTGCCGGTTAATAAATCCGCAGCTTATTAAATCGTAAATCGTCTGGGACCGTGGTGGATTTATAAAGTAGAATCTACTGTACCATGAATGGTGGAAATATTAAAATAATAATGTTGTGGTAATCATTTCCCTTATCGTTTTACAGTTCCCCTTGCTGATGGAAACCCAACAAAGTGTAACAGAAGGTAATGCTGTACATGTTAAACAATAATAGTGGTAGTCTGTTGTAGGGTTGATGATTGGGCATTCTTGTTTTTTATTAATATTGTTATTCATGTATGCTGGAGCGAGAAAACAATCCGTGACGAGAAAATTCGTAAAACATATTTTCTTTAACATGTAAAAATACATAAGAAACATCATTTCCTAGGACACATAAACTAATCTTACTAGTGTAATCTAAATCTATTTCCATGGGTATTCCATGAAATTACTGAAATTTTCAGAGAATATTCATACTTCTTGATTATTACTGAAGAATTTTTTGTGAACATTAAAAATATCTACCCTTTTTTTATTTCATTGTTAAGGAGTATCATTGCCCTCTGCGATTTCCGACACCGTAGTGCCCTTCGAACCCATATTCAAGAGTGAATTTTCTCAAACCAATGAATCAGCCAATAATGAAGCGGACCAAGGAGCCTCTGATACTTCACTCAATATAAGCGATGTAGAAAGACAGTTATCTTCTTCACTGGTGGCCAATGCAAACTGTTCAATTTCTCCTCTTGATCCATTTCCGACTACAGATCTACCACAGGATGTTTTTGAATGATTTGCTAGAATGGATTTGGTAAGGTTTTATCTTAGTCTTCCCGGTGAAATGTATTTACCGAAGCTATCATAGTGACTTAAAAGGTGTTACTGTTGCGGAGACCTAGGTAATTGTTCTTGTCAAAATGGCCCAAATCCTTTCTTCAGTAATAATTGAAGGCCCAGCATTACATATGAAACATGCCACAGTAATTATTACCAGATAACTGGTAACTGTAAAAGTGAAACATAGGTGAGTTGTACAATGCAAAAGCTTCCTATTTAATAGTCAATTCCATTAATCAGTGCGATTTGTGGAATTGCTTGCAGTCATGTGTATTAAAGTCGGGAATGAAGTTAGTTGTTGCAGCAACAAGTAAATTTCTAACACTTGTATCGGCCCAGTATAATTTGTTAAAAGGCCCAAAATTGGGCCGCGGCCTAAAGGTTGTCGACCACTATAATAGAGCATGCTATTTTGAGGCAGAGGAGATTAATTTGAATTTGTTCGCTGCTGTTATTATCATTTATGTAAAAACAGTGGTATCTTTATAATCCATGCGAACATTATTTTATGCTCTCGGTTTTCTGTGCGAAAATTCACAGTAGTTGTTACAACACAACCTAACTGGGCTCGATAACATGTTTAACATCGTGTCAACATGAAAGTGTCACAGACTGAAAACAATCACTTTATGGTTCACATGTTCTGTATATATGCTGATACCGGTGTGACTGTCTTTTGCAATGGAGTTGGAAATTACTGAGTCGCATTTTTATGTTCGAAAGTTACGTTATTGAAAATGTCAGTGTCAGGATTCATTACTTATTACATAAAAGTATCAGCATTTATAAGGGAGTTGAAGGAGCCTTGCTATAAAATGAGAATCAAGTTTTGTACGTTGCTATGGATCTTAGCGATATTTCTCGGATTCACAGTCGTACAGCTGCATCGTCAAGCCTATATGTGAGTATTTTTATGTATGAAATCTAGGAAGTACTTTAATCCTGAAACATCTTTAATTTCATACAGGCTTATACAGTTCAGTGAACCCAAAGAGAACAGGTCTAGGCCTACTGGGAATATTCCATACTGGGCAGATTCAGCCCCTTACTTGATAGAGCCCTTGGATACGCATGTGTTGCGTTATCAGATTGTTAGCCTGGGATGCTTTCAGATGTATTCATATTTCGAATATGGAGTTCATATTGCAGTGGGTGTAGGGATGGAGTGCCTCACTATTTGTTCACAGAAGTAAGACTAAATTAATTTGGTAATTCTGCTACAAGTATTATATGGCTATATAATTTTATACAGAGAAATGATGTATTTGGCAACGAGGAGCAATCGCTGCTTCTGTACATCTGACGCATCCAACTTGGTAAAAATATTTTCATGGAGAGAATGTAATCAGACCTGTAGAGAAAGTGATAAGTATTGTGATGAGAATGAATTGTTCAAGATCAAAGAAAAGTCTGAGATAGGTGATTGCTCTTGGTTCAACTGTAATGCAGGTACACCGCAGATTTTCCAGCATCCTTGGTTTCAGAGCCTGATATTTTCTGATATTTCAACCAGTGTAAAATTAATTTGGAAATCAAAGATTTAACGTTAAATGACAACACTATCAAAGCAGCTAGCAAAAAGTAACTTCCTCCTGGGTAGTAGTAAGTCTATATCAAGTGCTCTTGGTAATTTTGTCTTTACTGTAAGAGGTACTGGACAATGCGTTGCCGGAGAATCTGTCGTGTGCCTGTATCAGCAATACAATATCATTCAGTTTTTCTTTTATAAATAGGTGTTTCTCGAAGCTCTCTTGCAAGTTCTCTAGTGTCTTGCATGAAATTTCCAGCAGAATTCCCTGAAGGTCGCTCTACTGCTTTCAAAATCGCGAACCTAACTTATGCCCAATGCATTGTTCATTGCGAAAACGGGAATTTTACTCTGACTCTTGTTAGCAAACAGGAAGATGTTTGTTTATGCAGTCACTCGCATCTGATGTAAGTAGACAATATGAATTATGACAGTATTCAATGCGCATCTGTGTTGATTCTCGTCTGGTTAATTTGCTTCCTGTAAATATGTTTTCTTATATTGCACCGTGTAAGAATCTGGTTTAAATTACCTTGGCTTAAACCACTACATGTTATGAAAAGGATGCGCCACATTCAATAACTTCTCGGTTTTATATAATGGTTTGTAGTGATGACAGTGTATTGATATAACTGTAGTGGTAATGTGTAGTGCTTCATGTTAGGTTTCGGTTCATTCACTAGGTTCAAAGATGCTTCGGAAATGAAATCCCAACTGGTGGATTGCACGAACACCAATGATGTAATGCCATTATTCCAGACTTATGTTATCGACCCTTACTGCCATTCCAGAAGTCTACTCCCAAGCAGTGAATATCCTCTGACCGTGTTAAAAAGTTACCCCGGGTCAGGTAGCATTTCCTTGCGTTTTTTTTTGGAAACGACAACTGGAATTTATACAGGGAGTGTTTACTTCGACAAAGATTTGTTCAGAATGGGTATTGAGTTTGTTCTACACTACTTTATTCCAGTTACTCGTGTCACTTGCCTATATAATACTCGCTGTGTTTTGTAGGTTTCTTAGGTGAAATTGTATCACCTGCATCAGGAAGAACAGTCATTACTTACGACCATTTACCAGGAAATGACAGCGCTCAGTTATACGACTATACCTTGATCTTGATCAGAAATCCTTACGATATACTGAAATTGGATTTCCAGTCTACTGAAGAAGGGTTTTCTGAATTTAGTCGATCAGAAACCGAAGGTAACTTTGCTAACATATAATAACCATGAAGTAATGGAAAAAAACTCGTCATTTGTTGACTACGTGATACCCTTTTTTTATCAAGCTTTTCTACTTTATGTGAATCGAACAGCTGTAGAATGGCGCCATGTGATCGAAAGTTATTTCGACATCACTTCAATGGCTTTGGTAGTTTATTATGAGGATCTGAGGAGCGATGTAATTACCGAAATGAGGAGGATTATTGAGTATTTGCCGCTTAACAATGTTAAATCAGATTCCTACGCGTTGGAGCGTAGACTCATGTGCTTGAATTTGGAAACCCACAAACTATTACGTTTGGATCAAGCAAAACTTGATTTCGGTATTTTGAATAGCGAAGTAAGAAGTATTGTGAATGCGAACGTTGAATATGTCAGTGAATTGATGGTGAGAAAGGGATACAGCCCATTGCCAAAGAGTTACTATAATTCTTGAAGTGCTGTATGTGACATACATTTGTATTTGGAAATTATGATTATGTAAATGCGTATGACATACATAAAAAACAGACGTTTATGTTCAAATTACCGAAGTTGCGTAACGGTGAACATCAGTTTATAAGCAAAATTTCAACCCCTAAGCTCAATTGTTTCAAAAGGACAACGTTTTCTATTGATGGTAATAATGGCATGCTGAGTTGAGCCTAGAGGGACAACTATTGGAGAGAAAAATTGTTAGATTGTGCACGTGTACTAAAATTTTTAGTCAAACTCGAGTGGTTGTTAATCCGCCATTGGTTGTTTTTATGATTATTCAACAATTTTAAGCCGTAATATACATTCTGGCTGTGAGTGATCTTTGTTTCAGCAATCGCGAATTTTCGAGAATCCAACAATTTAATTTCGAAAATTTATGTAGGCCAGAGTGATCTTCGTTTCGTCCTGCTTTGACCACAATTGCAAATTCTCAATACAGTACTTGTTGGTTGGCAATTAAACCACGTTAGAAGCGTTAGAATGAAAAAGAACTGCTGTGCTATGTTTCCTCGCTTATTGCACCACAGCGCAGTTCAAACATAGGCAAGGAATTTCATAACATTTGGCGATTTTCACATGTTTAACTATCGAGTGTATCCCGTTATAGCTTGTCAGTCCACGGAAAAGTCATTTCTTCCACATCCGTTATACTGTATATAAAAGCCTCCCCTATATTGTGAGCGATTATTCTGTTTCCAAGTTAACACGCTGATTCTAGTTTGTCAAGAAGAATGAAGATAAGTTTGCTGGTTGTCGTATTAGCATGTGCAACTGTACATTCGGTTGCTAGCACTTATCATGTCTTGATTGCGGATCGAGGCAGAGATCCATCGTTTAATGTAGGTTGTTGCGTTTTTGCTTTCTGTATTTATTGAATGTAACAAAACCCGCAACTAACATTTATCAGTCAAGTAAGCTTTGCCAATCCAAGACGTGCCCTGCATTTTTGTTCTTCCTACATTAACGATTATTCACTTAACAAGAAATTATGTTCGGACTTGAAAATTAATCATGCTATTATAATTCAAAGCCTGAATTACTAATTTTTAACTCAATTTCCGTCCGTTTATTCGAAATAAACCAAGCATTAGTCTGCATACATGCTAAGTACTCAGTCGTATTAATAAATGATATACTAACGTGACCGTACATTATGGCTATTACGCATTATTATTTCATCCGAAAAGATGCTAATTCAGACACGAGCCCAGTTAAAACAAAACTGTGAACCAAAAATTTTGAATTAGGAAGAATCGGCGCAGCGTGGGAATAATAAGGGAAGGATTGCAATACTGAACTTTGAATCAATCATTGTTTTTGTATTCTTTTATTATTTAACAGTCAGATGAAGACGTTTTACATTCCCGCCTGAAAAGATCCTTGCCTGACAAAGAAAGCCTCACAAAATCACTCCTAACTATTTTTGAGGGGGGAGGCAGTGGGAATCACATTACAGGACCAGTGCGGACAACGACGTTTTTCCTAGAAAATACAGATGACACTGAGTCCACGCAAATTTCTCTATCGGACGTGATTCCAGGTTACGCCATTTTGACCGATTTCAATATTCATAGCGATGGATACACTTACTCTTTATTCGATGCCAAACACGGAGACGAGTCATTTGCTTTGCGGAAGTTCGATGATGCGATTTCCCGCGGAATCAGTTCGGTCATGTTGAATGATGTGAAAGCCGCAGAACCCTCTGATAGTCAAGCAGTTGGTGCCGTTCTCAACATAGCACCAAGTACTTTTTTTGCAGTTTCCATGTCTTATTCGATGCCAATCGAGTCGTCGAGCAGTTTAAAACAAACCTATCAAACGAATGTGACTATTAACATGCCAGACGATCCTGATATGGTACAGACCATAATTTTTTCTCCGGAGTATCCTGATTCCTACCCAAACAACGCCGAACTAACTTGGCTGATCAAAATGCCCCACAACGGTAACGCGGTTAACGCTACCATTCTCGGTTTTCAAACCGAGGCTTGTTGCGATCGTTTGTATATGTTCGATGGTAGCTCTGTCACTGACCGTCTGTTACTCATGACTTCTGGCGAAGGTGTTTACACCCCAACTATATCTACTGGTCCGGATATGCTCATCACATTTTCCTCTGACTTTTCAAATAATAATGGCGGCTTTTCCATCCAAATTTCCTCCGTCGCTGAAGCAGGTAAAAAGCCTGCGAGTCTGACGTTCGAAATTACTGATGATGTGGGAACAATTTCGACCCCAGGGTATCCCAGTTCATACCTGGCTTCCTCTTCATTTATTTGGAACATCAAGACACTAGAAAACTCCTATATTACGTTGAGACTGGTCGATATAGAAATTTACGATTACGAGACCCTGACTATCTATGACCCCATAGCTTCTATTAACCTGTTACCATCGGGGGCGTCTAACGGATACATGATTGAAACGATCGGTAATATGGCAACTATACAGTTTGTTTCTGGGAAGAAAACCGCAAGGAACCTTGCCGGAATATTAATCACATTCGCTTCTGAACCCACCGCTGAACCGGATATAATTAATATCGTTCAGGCAGATTCCACTTGGTATTCTCTAACCTCTCCCAATTTCCCTACTAACTACAATTCTGATTCTTCGTTAGCTTGGAGCATCCATTCACCGGAAGATACCATTATTCATTTGGTGGTGGTAACTCTTGATCTAGAACCAGTTTATGATTATTTGTCAATTTATGACGGCAACACCAACGAAAGACTTCTTGTCCTGCTATCTGGGATCAATGGAAGTGACATTGAGTACATCACTACATATAACAAAGCTTTGGTAGAGTTCGTTAGCGATTATTCACAAAGCGAAAGAGGATTTCAATTAAATTTCAAGACCGTGAGTACCAACATTGACAGCGAATGCTCTGGGACTCGAATAGTTCTCAATAGCGATGAAGGAATCGTCACTACACCGAATTATCCATATAGCTTCGATGCATATTCGCCGACTTTTTGCGAATGGCTTATTGAAGTAGCTGAAGGAAATGTGGTCGACATCAATATAGAAGATATATCTGTTAGCCACACCTACTACAGGATAACTTTTTATGATGGGGATTCAACAAGCGCTGGACTTGTTGAAGTAAATTCTTCTCCAATTTAAATCACTTCGCCGGGTTACCCAAGATCCTACCCTCCCTCGAGCAATTGTCAGTGGTTGGTAACGTCACAAACATCTGACCCTATTGCTCTTGTCATAAGATATTTGGACCTTGATGGATCAAATGATGTATTGGCTATTTACGACGGTAACTCAACTTCCGACACCCAATTGCTCTATTGTCAGTATACCTATGACTGCGACGATAGCGACGTAGCTTCGTCATCAGGCTCTCAATTACTCGTAACATTTAACAGTTCGACAGGTTGGAGTAACAGCGGATTTAAACTGCAGGAGACCATTGTCGCTGGTTCCGAATTGGTTCAACCAATCGACGAAAATTCGGGATATGCTTTGTCTCCTAATTATCCTAACAACTATCTGGATAATACCTATGAGACGTATACGATAACGGTAGAATCGGGAACTATTATTTATGAATTTAACTATTTCTATACGGAAAGTTGCTGCGATTATTTGTATATCTACGACGGAAACTCGACTTCTGCCCAGCGCCTGGATTCTCTGAGCGGTTCCCACACAGGACACGTAGGAGTTGCTTCCGGTAATGTCATGACGATGTTATTCGATACCGACGGGTCCGTCACCTCTACCGGTTTCCAAATGTATTATACCACCTCTGAGATATCAGCACCGACAGGTTATACAGATACTGACATGCCATATGCATACCACGCAATCAACAATACCATCGATTACTTCTATACCTTTTCACCATCGTATACGACCCGATACCCGGATAACTACGACTTCATATGGTATTTTGAAAGTTCATTTGAAGGTTACAGTATCTCCCTTTTCTTTTATCGAGTGGACATCGATCAAAGTGACTTTGTCAAAGTGTATAGTGGCTTTGGAATTGAAGACCCTTACCTGGTAGCCACCGTACAAGGCAATAGTTATCTCACTACCTTATACAACTATGTGTACGATACCAAAGCAACTGTCTGGTTCCACTCTGATGACAAGTATGCCGGGAAGGGTTTCTACATCGAGTATTATATTTGATCTGGCCTATTACGAGGTGTTTTTGATTGAATTTTCCACGGTGTTGAAAAGAAATGGTGATTCATTTCGTCAAATATTGTAATTAAACTCACTTTAATAACCAACATATATTTCAAAGTAATATCTTTTAATGGTTTTACGCTATTCTTATTCACTCATAATTTTATTGGAATATAAAAATCAACGTTTATATCAGTGATCTCCTGGATCTTTTCATTGTGTTGAATTGGCCCAAGAGCTGCCTCTTTTTAGTTGGTATCTGCATGATATTTTTCACGGAAATCATTAATAGTATTTGAAATTATCAAACTGCTAACTATGACAAATTGTTCAACGCTACTCCAAATACACACTAATTAACTGGAACAAACTAACTTCATTCGAAATATAATAAGTATTACCATATATAACAGTATATGGGAATAGAAAAACCTACCATGTCTCACTAGTAAAGCCATGAGTTGCTAGAATTATAACGTATTACCGTATTTGGACGTTGAGTAGTTGGATAGTTTGTATTCTAAGTATCTTATTTTCGTTCATAAACAATATAAAAACGGTAAGCGGGATTTACACATTTCTGTAGAAATTTATTCACTGGTAACCTAGCAGGCATCGTATGCCCTTAATAACCAGTTACTTTAAACACCTCATTAATAAAGTCAAGAGTTTTTAAATAATTCTCATTGTTACCATTCGTACCCAGTGTCGTACCCACGGTCTAGAGTGCCTATGGCAGGCACCAAAATTTCGCTCGTGTCCAAACCTCTCACTCCTATCTTTTAGATAACTTTACCATAATATCAACGCAAAAATATAAGTCAAGCTTAGTAATGTTTTGATCAGCACTCATTATGGCACTACTTGAAAATTACAACTATACCTTACATGCTTTCACTTGTGCTTGTGCTTGTGCTTGTACATGTGTCAAATATTGCACCCTTTGAGAATATGATCTAAATTACCTTGGCTTAAACCACTACATGTTTGTTGGAAGGGATGCGCTGGAAGTGTTTACATCGACTAAGATTTATTCAGAATAGGTATTGAGTTTGTTCTACTCTACTTTATTCCAGTTACTCGTGTCGCTTGCCTATATAATACTTGTCTCTGTGTTTTGTAGGTTTCTTATGTGAAATTGTATCACCTGCATCAGGAAGAACAGTCGTTACTGACGACCATTTACCAGGAAATCACAGTGCTCAGTTATACGACTATACCTTGATCTTGATCAGAAATCCGTATGATTTACTGAAATTGAATTTCCAGTCTACTGAAGAAGGGTTGTCTGAATTTAGTCGATCAGAAACCGAAGGTAACTTCGCTAACATATAATAACCATGAAGTAATGACAAAAACCCATCATTTGTTGACTACGTGATACCCTTTTTTTATCAAGCTTTTTTACTTTATGTGAATCGAACAGCTGTAGAATGGCGCCATGTCGTCGAAAGTTATTTCGATATCGGTTTTATGGCTTTGGTAGTTTATTATGAGGATCTGAGGAGCGATGTAATTAACGAAATGAGGAGGATTATTGAGTATTTGTATTGAGATTATTGAGTATTGTGAATGCAAACGTTGACTATGTCAGTTAATTGATAGTGAGAATGGGATACGGCTCATTGCCAAAGAGTTATTATAATTCTTGAAGTGCTGTATGCCACATACATTTGTATTAAGAAATTATGATCATGTAAATACGTATGACTTACATATAATTATTCAACAATTGTAAACCGTAATATAAATTCTGTCTGTGCTAGTGAGTGATCTTTGTTCCAGCAATCTGAGGAATATCAGTGACGCCATGTTACGCGATCTCTTACTTCTCGAGAATCTAACAATTTAACTTCGAAAATTTACGTCGGCCAGAGTCATCTTCGTTACGCCCGGCTTTTGCTAATTCTCAATACAGTACTTGTTGGTTGGTAATTAAACCACATTAGAAGCGTTAGAATGAAAAAAGAACTGCTGTGCTATGTTTCATCGCTTATTGCACCTTATCGCAGTTCAAACATAGGCAAGGAATTTCATAACATTTGGCGATTTTCACATTCATCCTTATCTATCGAGTGACCGTTATAGCTTGTCAGCCCACGGAAAAGTCATTTCTCCCACATCCGTTATTCTGTTTATAAAGCCTCCCATTTATTGTGAGCGATTATTCTGTTTCCAAGTTAACACGCTGATTCTAGTTTGTCAAGAAGAATGAAGATAAGTTTGCTGGTTGTCGTATTAGCATGTGCAACTGTACATTCGGTTGCTAGCACTTACCATGTCTTGGTTGCGGATCGAGGCAGAAATCCATCGTTTGAAGTAGGTTGTTGCGTTTTTGCTTCCTGAATTTCTTGAATGTAACAAAACCCACTGCTAACATTGAGCAGTAAAGTGAGCTTCGCTAATCTGAGACGTGCCCCGCAATTGTCCTCCCTACATTAACGATTATTCACTTAACAAAAAAAATATTTTCGGACTTGAAAATTAATCATGCTATTATAAATCAAAGACCTGAATTACTAATTTTTAACTCGAAATTCCGTCCGTTTATTTGAAATAAACCAAGCAGGGTAAAATTGGAAATAGTGGTATACATTAGTCTGTATACTGAGTACTCAGTCGTATTAATAAATGAAATACTAACGTGACCGTACATTATGGTTATTATGCATTAACATTTCATCTGGAAATATGCTAATTCAGGCACGAGCCCATTTGGTTCGCAGTTAAAACCAAAATGTGAACCAAATATTTTGAATTAGCATGGAATCGGCGCAGCGTGGGAATAATAAGGGGAGGATTGCGACCCTGAGGAGAACAGAGACGAAAGACGAGAGCCCATAGTAGTTATCCCTAAATCAATCATTGTTTTTGTATTCTTTTATTATTTAACAGTCAGAAGGAGACGTTTTACATTCCCGCCTGAAAAGATCTTTGCCTGACAAAGAAAGCCTTACCAAATCACTCTTAACCATTTTAGAGGAGGAAGGCAGTGGAGATCACATTACAAGACCAGCGCGAACAACGACGTTTTTTATAGAAAATACGGATGACACTGAGTCGAAGCAAATTTTTTTATCAGACGTGATTCCAAGTAACGCCATTGTGACCGATTTCAATATTCATAGCGATGGATACACTTACTCTTTATTCGATGCTAAACACGGAGACGAGTCATTCGCTTCGCGGGAGTTCGAGGATGCGGTTTCCCGCGGAATCAGTTCGGTCATGTTGAATGATGTGAAAGCCGCAGAACTCTCTGATAGTCAAGCAGTTGGTGCCATTCTCAACATAGCACCAAGTACTCTTTTTTCTGTTTCCATGTCTTATTCGATGCCAATCGAGTCGTCGAGCAGTTTGAAACAAACCTATCAAACGAATGTGACTATTAAC
Organism: Halocynthia roretzi; assembly: GCA_013436055.1. NCBI lineage: Eukaryota > Metazoa > Chordata > Ascidiacea > Stolidobranchia > Pyuridae > Halocynthia > Halocynthia roretzi. The sequence goes on from QRAM01000410.1 coordinate 82,144, forward strand.
ATGCCAGACGATCCTGATATGGTACAAACCATAATATTTTCTCCGGAGTATCCTGATTCATACCCAAACAACGCCGAACTAACTTGGCTGATCAAAATGCCCCACAACGGTAACGCGGTTAACGCTACCATTCTCGGTTTTCAAACCGAGGCTTGTTGCGATCGTTTGTATATGTTTGATGGTAGCTCTGTCACTGACCGTCTGTTACTCATGACTTCCGGCGGAGGTGTTTACATCCCAACTATATCTACTGGTCCGGATATGCTCATCACATTTTCCTCTGACTGTTCAAATAATAATGGCGGCTTTTCAATCCAAATTTCCTCCGTCGCTGAAGCAGGTAAAAAGCCTGCGAGTCTGGCGTTCGAAATTACTGATGATGTGGGAACAATTTCGACCCCAGGGTATCCCAATTCATATCTGGCTTCCTCTTCATTTATTTGGAACATCAAGACACCAGAAAACTCCTATATTACGTTGAGACTGGT
>QRAM01000411.1:0-77138 GCA_013436055.1 Halocynthia roretzi
AAAAAAAAAAAAAAGACGTTCATGACCACAAACTCAAATATTAAAACGTAGAATCATTATCATTCATAATCATTCTCACACGTTTGGCAGGATGCTGATATCAATGCTCGCGATATCAATTCCCTGTACACAAGTAATAACGAATGTGCAGCATAGCTCTGTCTAGGCCCCTTCTTACACTGACTATGTAGCAACAAGCACCGGTTATTTCAGTAGTATAAAATGTTGAATTTCAGTTGGGTTTCGGCCTCAAATTAGCTTTGCATAATAAACTAACACTCAAGATGGAGTCTAATCAATTATACAGATGTGGAGTCAGACTGCACAGGCGCAAAAAGAGGCAAGAAAGGGTGGGAATAAATAAAGGAAGTTTAGTAAATAAGGCATATACTAGTAATTTAATCCAAATAGCGTATTAACAATTAGCGTGTATTACGTTGACCGGGGATGGTTTATTAGGTATCTGATTATTAGGAGCGCCCCCCCCGTGAGGGGGTATAAGTTTTGTAAAAAGGAGAAAGAGAGAGAGAGATCGTGGCTGATACAAGATTTTTAAATTGGAAAATGAATTCTACTTGAAAATACGTTTTTTTGAAACGGGCGCATCTGCCATTACAAAAATTCATTGAATTCATTAATATATCACGTTACATACATAACTAAGTACATTATACCAACCGTTGCATTGCGGGCTAATCAACTGTTAGCCATCAACTGACGGCTCTACTCCTGTCCGGAAAGGTAAAGGGCGAAGTAAACATATAAAACAAACAGTAAAAAGCAACCGGGCCCTGTGCACAATACAACACACATACAAACATCCATACAACAAATAACACTAATTATTACAAATATGTAAAACATGAAGTCCAAATTCATTGCCATATTCCAGTAATTATGGCAGAAGATGAATAAAAATATTCTTTCAATTCAGCTTGAAATCTTATTAACCCGTTTGGTATTAGAAATGTAGATTTCGTAATGAAACAAATTAGAAAACCCGCATGGACTTATGATTATGTTTACCAGTTAATTACTGTTAGGTAGTTATCAATGTTTTGATGATGAAACAGAGATATTTCAAATAAGAAATTTACCAACAGAAATTGAACCATGTGTATTTTTACTCGATTACAAGCCGCGGCTTATATTCTTTTTTTTCATCATTTTGTGCGGCTTATAATCAAGGGCGGCATATATTATTGTTTTTTTCATCACTTCATGCGGCTTACAAAAATACTTAAGAATAGCGGCTCGAAAAGAAAGTTGTGCGGACAATTGTAGTACGAGGTTATACTGTTTATTATTTTTATTTCATCATTTCGCGCGCCTTACGTTTTTCCCTCACCATACCATCAACGTTCAAACTGCAATAGTAAAAGTAAGAGTAAAAGAAGTGCGTATACTGTGGAATTTAAAATGGGGGTCGTTAAGTAACTAACTAACTAACTAACTAACAAATCTATTGCTAAGCCATCCACCCTTTCTCTTGACAGTCTGTAACAATGTAAATGAAAACCAGCTACCTTTCAACAACGCAGCGTTCTTTTAACGAACGTTTTGACACGTTGTTTGATTGGTTTGTTTCAATTAATCGGTTTGATTTTTAAGAAAAAGGTGATTGAAGATTTAGAAATTATAATTGAACATTGAAATGGGGAAAGGAAAAATAAATAGCGCGAAGGATGCTGAGAAACACATTTGAGGACTGATTGATAATCACCGCAGAAAAACCCGAGGCAGGCTTAGCATTTGAATACTAAAAGAGGTAAAATGGGCTATTATATGCTATCACGTTTAATTTGGGTAATTTTCAACGTCAAAACTTGCCCATTGTCCTGCCTTGCTACGAGTTCGTTTTGAAAGCTTATTCCTTGATATTCCTGTTACAATGAGCGCTAAACCTGCACTGTTTATATCATAGGGCTTATGGTAAAATTGGTTCCATTCAACGTCGTTTTACTTTTAATCTCGCTTTCCAAGAGGTGGTGTAATGTAATGTAATATATATATGTTACACACAGATACATGCCAATAACACGAGCTGAATTTTCAAGTCATCAGCACTGACTTCAGTTTCATCAGCACAGGAAGGTCTGTTACTGTTAATAAAGACTCTTCATCTCCAGATGGGGGGTGGTACAGGAATGTCGGAACTACGAGGAACAATTTTACAATCAAAAACGACAGGAGTTCTGCATAATTGTAGTGTAGCACAATTCTAGTTTTCTTAAAATTTGGTGTAATTCGCCCATGATTAGCTTCAACGTAACTTGTAGAAGTTTGGCATTTTAACGTTAAGGTTGCACCAACATCACCTCGAGCAGGGGTCCCCAACCTCAAGGGGCAAAAAATGGAATTGCATGGGTGCGACAGAGTGGCTTGTGTCTTTGAGTAACAAGTCAGCACCCAGCCAACTTCCAGCGTACCTTGAGAACAGGTAGTAGGTACTTGTGTTGCACAGATAGTAGTATAGTCGTTTATTTCTAATACTGAAGGAGAGTGGATTCTGTGTGTGTGTTTATGTCAACTTTTGTATGTTTTGTAAGGGTCAAAACCGCAGTTTTCCAGGGGCCACATCAGAAAACGATTCCGGAAAAGAAAGTTATCTATGTGCTGATAACATGAACCGGGAGCGCAGGACGTGGCGACCGATGGAATAGCGAAAAAACGACCCAAAAAATATGTTATTACCTTTTTAGTGAGCGCGAACATCAAACATTTCCTATTAGTGTTGAGGATAAAATAGGTTAGAAACTCCTGTCCTAGTGATTGAACTTAGACTATGGATATACCACAGTCTCTATATGAATATACGAACACCTGACCGGGACACTCTGCTGGTTTTATTGAAATTAAGTTTTGGGTAGGGGTTGGTGGTATTAAAACAGCCTTCAGGCAAGAGTAAACGATTGAACTTTTTTGAAAGAAGAGTCGAAAAACCACAATATTAACATCTATATCATCCGCATCTGTGTTTTCCTATGTTACGTATTATACAAATTCCCTATTTACGCGAGCAAAGTAATGATCTAGGTTTTCCTCAGGAATAACTTACCCCCCCCCTCCCCCCTTCAGCCCTCATCGGGATTAACTCACCCCCTCCAGCCCGGAAAAGGTTGGTATTCCTGCAAGATAAGCAGGTCACTGACGGATTCATACTGCTGTATATGGCTATGGTTTGTATTTCTTGCCCTTTATCGCCTCTCTTTCAGATAGCGTTAAAAATTTACGTATTCATCGTAGCGAATGGGGATAGAAGAGACACTAAAGAAAGAAAGTGCCAAACGATATTTATCTCTTCAGAACTTTTGACTGAATAGCGTATAGATCTCGATGTTTAAGTCCAGTTCGTGTTAAATCGTGTAGAGCGTAACATCCATCATTAATCGTAATCTTCCGCGAGATTTGAAGTAGTTTGGAAAAGCCAAAATGAAGTTTTCAGTATTGTCGTTCGCTATTGTTACCGTTCTTTTTACAATGAACGAAGCAGAGACTTCTCAAGATAATGGTGAGTAGGCTTCCGAAAATTTAGAATGGAGCAATTTACTATCGTAGAAGATAATCTAGATGCCAATTTATATAAACTGAAGAAGTGTAGGACAATAGACCTCCGACAAGCCCTTTCTGTAGCAGTAGTATCAACCGACAGCCTTAAGCCCTATCCCGAATAGATACTGATACGGTTATGTCCTTCGGCAGGCGCGCTTGTTCAGGATAGCATCGTTAATTAAGCTCCATCGAAAGAAAAATTTATGCTTACTTTTAACTGGCGATAGTGATCGGTAAACAAATGTTGCTAGGATAGTGCTAGTGCGGGGCCTATAATACATAAAAGATCAATTGCAGAATCCCTGAATCGGATTTGACGGTACAGCAGAAATATCCTTTCCCAGTATGTTCGGAGCCCAGCTTGCTCGTAGGTTAGGAATGGACTAAAACATAAAACTTATCTTGCCACCAAATGCTCAATATTATTCAGTAGTGTAAATTTGTTAGTGTCAGCGCACTCATAATCATATTGAAATCCATAGTAAACTCCTATATATGACATCTGTATGATGTTGTAACGCGACCTTTTCCTTAGAGAATTTAGGTAGTTTCAAAACCTAAAAATAGCGTGCTAGATCGTATATCATAGATCGCTTTGCACTGAACCCATCCCTAAAATACTGTCGTAATACTCTGTGGGTGTGCCGTTGTGATTTGCTTGAATTATTGTAATTCAAAATTGAATACTTTAAAACTCGATTGGGAACTATAATATATTTTATTACAGATATTGGTATGTATCATGTATTTTGAATCGTGAACCTCTCTAGTAGTCTACGACCACTCGTATACAGAACCACGCCGAATCGACTACAGGGTGTATCGGCATCCGCCGTATATAGGGTGTCTAGTGATCGGAAACGACATNAATCGTGTACTAATAGAGGTTATTCTTGTTCTTCCCCAACAACAGCTATGCTTTACCACAGCCACCTTACAAAAAGTCCAGTCTGCTTAATGCTTTGACCTTTCAACCCTAGATACTGCAGTATTATTCTACTTATACTAACTTAATCTCGTTCATTTTATTCAGACTCGGAGCTTCTTCGGATTGAGCATCCAAATGTCGACATGGAAGGTTGTATTTGAAAAAAGCATATTTTTAAAAAAAATTTGGATTATTTTTCAAAATCAGCAGCATATTTACTACATGTAATGTGCATCGTTTAAGAAGTTAGAGGCGAAAAATACTCAAAGCAGTCAAATTTTGCTCGATATCTAATCAGTTATTCTATAGATCTTAAAATCCTATGATACCACACTACTATTTGTCACGCGAGGCGGACCGAGCCTTCGGTAGCTAAATGCCGTTTCCACGAATGACTTGACTCACCCACAGTTAGGACTCATGATGCGTTTAATCACTAGGTGTTTTTTTTCAACTCAGCTCGGTCTTCTGAATTTCGAAATCTGTTGGCACGCAAGTTACAAGCGTTGTACAAATAAATAATAAGCATTGCTAAAACAGACAGCATATCTCGAGTGACTTGACTGAATTTTTATGTCAGTAAAAAATAGTATATTTTATATACACGCCATAGGAAAAGGTGACCGATATAACAGTTGCCGAATAAATATTTTAAGAAAATATTTGTTGCACGAAATGATCGTCGCCATCGTCGCCTTTTCATTTTTGCCATTTTAATGACAATATAAACCTTACTTCACTGAAAATAACCCACAATACCGCAGTTAGGGAGTGGTATGTCTCATAAAAGGGTAAAGGGCAGTGGTAGTATTTCTGCGACAAATTTCCTGCGACGATTTCTCCTAGAACCTACAAGTGCTATTATAAAAAAACTGAATTTTGTGAATTTTGTAAATACCGTATCGGTTACAGCTATAAAATATTTGTCCGTCGCAACCCACTTAAATCCAAATAGGCTGTTTGGCGCCGATTCCAATTCTGGAATTATTAATGAGTATTTCACCATGGGGGAATTCTTCTTTACGTAATTAGCAAAAACAGTAATATCGACTTCAGCACTTTTTATACATCTAGATATCTCATTTATTTAATATAGAGTATATATATTTCTGTTAGTGAAATTACTCTCGAAAACTAGCGTAAAGACGAGTCTGACGTAGTAGGTCGAAACAACGTAACTCGAGGTAATACTATAGGGAGTTGAATTGTACAGGGAACTGATGTTGGTAATGATTGTAAACAAATAGTAGAAGTGTAGCCACAACAATACTGTATCTTGCAAAAGCACTGTAGTAAGCTCGAGCATGTCATTTACTGAATATACTGTTCTTGCCCTGTCTTCTTCGTGATTTGTATTTTGTATTGTGACCGATGTATTGCACTAGTAATAAGGTACGTGACTATGCTTACAATAGTTAAGTTACTTGTTTCCCATCACATTATACCCTGTTGGACGATTATTTGATCGTTGTATACAGTGGAATGGCTAATTTTTCAGAAAAAAACTTGAAATCTAGTTCAAATTAATAAATTCTCGTTTTTTTTCAATGTAAAACCGATTTATTTTGCTTTAATTAACAAATAGCATGCATAAATGACTATCTCTGGCCATTTTCAACGATCTTATTTGGAGCGTAGGCATGTGTTAGTTACGAATTTATAGTAATGCTAAGTTAAATAACTGCAGTAGTTTGAAATACGTTACTTTGACAGCTTTCAGACAGGCTGCGGAAAAGATTGAGGAATTTGAATTCGATGATTCTGCAGAAATACTAGGCTTCGAAAAAGAGCCAGTGACGATAGGTGGATTTTCTGGGATCGCCCAATATAATGTTGGCATATTTAGAGGCATCAAATACGCTATGGCAGAGCGCTTCGAAATGCCCGAGATGCTAGAGAAGTCCGACACTATCGTGCAAGCAACGGAAAGCGGACCGTCATGTCCTCAGCCCACACGAGGTGATTATGTCAAGATTTCATATTGTAGAAACTCATTCCAATTCGATATATTATATAGGGGCTGCATGTGCTGTTCCTTGGCCTCTGCTTAAGATAGGCATAAAAACATTTTTTTTTCAAATTGTAAAATAGAAAATTCGTTACGACGCAGATTAGCTGGTATATTAACCCTGTCTTCTGCGTTTTACCAGCGTTATAGTATATATATAACAAAGTTAAGGTTCTTAGAGAAATCGTCGAAGGAATAAATGTCGTAACCATTTTGTCACGGAATATTTTTTTTTAAATCGTGTCTGTTGGGGTATTAGTGCGGTTTCGGGCTTTCGATTGGTATGGCGCGTGGTTCTGTGTGAATTGCGGTTAAGAATATGAGTTGGTATTGAAAAAATGAACGGACTGTTTTGTTTTTGTCACTTCAACATTACTATCTGCGCTGAAAATCTTACCGCAGTTATGGTCCATTGTCGTATGCACGTCCCATTTTCACCAGTTAGTTATGGTATGTACATGAGGTTAGTGATGTTATTATAATTCCCCGAGACATTTGCTACTGCAGTGATTTTTCTGGAAGCACGAACCCCCAGACTGAGTACAAACTACGTCATTAAAGTCGTTATAGCAAGGGGTATGGCCCATGGGGTGTTGTTTTAGTCCCACATAGCGACGAAACATTTATTTCAAGTTTATGTCGTAACTAAGGGCGGACGAGATGGGTTAATCTACATACTGTATATATATATATACATATTGTTCAATTTTCAAGCGGAACGTTAAAATATCACGCTAATACTATCTTCCTACTATGTGGCGTTTTTCACTGACGCGACTGATAACAAGTATAGAAAGTAATTCCATTTGTAAAACGAAAGTAGATTCCAAATTGATTGTATCACATTCATTTGAAAGTATCCGTACGGAGCAAGTAAACAAGTAATTCTCAAGACGGGAGTTCCTTCGGTTTTGGTTCCAGTTGAATGAACTTTAATTGACTGTTTATCAACTGATTGTCAGACAGTCATAACCACATCAAGGTGTGGTCAGATACTACCACTTCTAGGGGATGTGGTATGTGACACCAGTGGAATGTACGAATCACCAGAAATAAAACTTTGAACACTCATAAAAAGTGAATTTTATTTCGCCGTAGTTCTTATGAAAACTAAAAGTTAAGCAGTTGAATAAGCTTGTTGTATTCGCAGATATGGTTATCAGTCTACTAAAATTATCCGAATTCATAATTACGTTATTTGTATATTGCTATCAATGCGTCAGTATTATTACCTAGGAGCTGTTGGATCTGAATGAAATGGATTTCACTCTTTTCCGTCACTTAAAACTTTTCAGTGCACCAAGATTTTACAGTATAATGACCGTGAATGGTATAATGATAATTGAATAAGATAACGCTTCATTGAAATTGGGATAAAATACTCTTTGTGTATCGTTGTGTGTAAAAATTACAAACACGGTGACAGGAATATGAAAAGAACTGTTTATCGTTTCAGGCTGTCATAGATTTGAATCCCTATGCCAATTCTTAAAGCACTACGTCGAGTTCTTAAAATGATCGCACGACATACATACTTACAGTTTTCTGCTTGGTTATAAAATCGAACCATTGCCCCAGAAAGATACTTGTTTTACCATCGCATACGCGATATGGGTCCCAAATCTCATCCACCTCCCTGAATACTACTCTCTCGTTAAGAGAACGATGCATTGGGGTTCTCGTTATTGGAACGATGCGCGGGTTAAGGCTTGCGCGGGACCTGTAGCAAATGTCGGATGCCCTCAGTTCAAAAAAACAAATACCGATTACCAATAAGGGTGGAATTTGAAATCTCATACGTTCAATAGAGTACAATGATCCGTATACGCCCGTCTTTAGGAAATGAAAAGGTATGATTTTCGGAGCGGCAATGCAAGATCATATGTATAATTTGTACTAGAATTTCGCTGCAATTATTTAGAACTACTCAATATCAAACCTAATTAAAGTTGATAGTTTGCTTACATTGCTCACCTTAATATCCCGTCGTTTATTAAAGTTGAAGGCAGTATAGTCTTGCTTTAATAGAGCAAGTACAGTACCACCGAATCGGAACTGATAGCTTGCAAGCATATAGAACCCCTAGCGAGGGTTACTTTTGCGAAATGCTTCATCAGGCCCTGTCGCAAAAAGTATTTATTAAAGAAAGCTATATATACCCCATGCGACTCGTAGTATATATTCAGGTCTGGTCGTTTCCTCATTGAACAATGTCCTGTTGTAGAGCATGTCATATTCATATCGGTATTTGTCATGATGTTAAAAAATTCGATCTTGATTCAGAATTCTTCATGGGTGAAGGTTACAGCGAAGATTGTCTGTATCTTGACGTCTATGTACCATTTCGTGCAGTTGACGAAACAACTGGTGGAAGTGGAGGCGGAAGTGGCGATGACGTATCTGTAACACTTGACGAAACCACCACGGGATCCGGTTCAGGGGATAATGAAAACACGGACGGTAACTCAACAGGCCAGGATATCGTATTGTTTGCCGATCTACCGACCATCGTGTTGATCAAAGGGGAAACCTTCACATATATGGAAAGTATGAACAGCTCAGAGTTCATGGAGCAGCACAAATTTTATCGCTGCGGCCTTAACAATTAAAAAATGCCAATTTTTATTTAATATAGGTAAACACCATGACGCCCGTATACTAGCACGTTATGGAAAAGCTGTCGTTGTTATAATAAATTACAGAACAGCGGCTCTCGGCTTCCTTAGCTCTGGTGATGGTCTATTTACAGGTACGGCATAAACTTTTCGCAATAAGTTAAGCTAAGATGAGGCTTGATTTCCGAATCAGTTGCTGGCCTTTGAACTTTCACTAACAGGATATGTAGATCATGACAACCCTCAAGGTTACCGTTATTACTACAGTGATCCCAGCGCTGTCGGTATGTATATGATTAGCGCATAGATTTGTTTTTTTTGTCTGTTAGGGTCCGGATCCGGGCTCCTTATGGATCCAGGTGGGAAAAAATCTTACAGCGTCATTTTACGCAGAAGACATTTTCTTACACGATTTGTTTCCATTCTATTTCTTACATCTTAATTTTCTATACCAGGCTTTCCCAGATAGATTTTTTCACAGAATTAATTTTCTTAAACGCTTCATCATCATATTTCAAGTACAATAGAATCAAAATTAGGCATCATCACGATAGACGGTCCTGCATAAAAACAAATTACTGACAAAAACATACCCCCTACAACCACAGGAAGGTATGAAATTTTCGCTAGAATGATATCCACGTGTTTATATACAGGAAACTACGGACTTTATGATCAGCGGACTGCAATTCAGTGGGTTAAAAAGTACGTCGGACTATTCGGAGGCGATCCCAATAAAATAACTCTGATCGGTTTTTCGTCGGGTGCTGAAAGCGCGTCTGCTCAGGTAAGATTTTACCGGATATATTTGTTAAAGGTGCAGTGGTGTTGTATCGGAGTCGAGTCACGAGTCAAAACAAATACATTGGTGCCTCGTACTTCGTACTTAATCCGTTCCAGGAGGCCGCACGTTCTCTGAAGATTTCAAAGTCAGAATCAATTATCCCCATTAAAATATTGGAAAGTGTGGAACCCTAATCCGAACCCTTTTCTATAAACTTAAACAAGAAATGTACACAATTTAAGGTGAAAACTAGAATTGTACACAATTATGCAGAACTCCCGTTGTTGTAAATTGTAAAGTTGTCACATTATCACCACTAGCATCAACGCGCTTAGTACAGATCAATGTAGTGTATCATCATCTACATTCTAAATTGCGTATGATTGGCAGCAAACTATTAGCACTCTTTGATATTCTTAGCCTGACTTGTATCACTTTCGGCACTTGGAGGTCGTTTCTTCAGGATCTTCTCAAGTAATAATATTGCAATAGTAGTAAGCAAACTGTGAAATGAAAAATTTCAGTAATTTAGTCTGAGTTGCTGAAAATGACTTGCTAGCAGCAGTTTTCCCTGTAATTTAACATATCTTGGCAATTCTAGCTCTAGATTAACCATCTAATCCTAACCGATTCAAATACCACAGCACAGAACATTTGAACCATCTTTGGATTTTCCTCTGTCATGTTTACAGTCACCTGTCTAACAACTTTCAACTACCAGAACTCTAAAGTGCTAAAAAATTGATTTGTCAATGGTGTTCCCCTTAAAAGTTACATCGCAGTAATACCTGATTTTCAAATATAACACATCATATCATAAGCAACTATCACGTCAATTGCTCACATCTAAAGTCCCTAGTGCTGGAAATTGCCCACATGAACAACAAAGTTGCATCACATTGTTATAAGTTGGCAATTCAAGTGCTCAGCTAACTTAGTTTTCAAATAGCACAGATGAGTATATGGAACTATCACATTGACTGCTTACTTAGTGATGCTGACTAACCAGTAGACCAAGGATTATGGATCCCCCTCACCAGTTGCATCTCAGCGGTGTATATCGTAAAATATAAAAAAAGTTATAAAGTATTGTTTTCCTTTGTTATTAAACATAACAGGATATAAGCAATCTAAAAACAGCGACTGTGCGTAATGCATCAGCTTTCTTGACTCAGTTGCCTAGGAATACTGCAGCCGTTAAACTCGCACATATATAATGCGCTTACAGCGGGAGTTCTAATAAAATAATTCAAGGCCCTAAATACAATCAAAGCTAGTAGTTACTTTGACGTCAGTCAGCTCAAAATTCCGGTTAGCTTGAACTGATTTGATGGTCCTGGCAAAATCCCTATTGAAATACAAGTATTCAATTTCGGTGAGCCCAAGTTCTTTTTCTAGCCCAAGGGCCTATTTAGCACCGGTTAGCCCAAGGTCGTTGGTAAATTGCATTCTAGTGCTAACAAACTTTCAATTTTAAATACCCACGCAGCAAATCACAAGCCTCCTGCCGTGCAATGTAAGCTTTTAAGTTTGCACTGTTAACGAAGTAGAAAGACAAGTTATGCCGGTGGTAAACAAAGTGTCAATTTTATTTATTCCCCCGTCAAATTCGGCCGCTCACCGCAATAACATGTTGCCATTCAAAAATGTACTTCATGCAGCGAGTGCAATTTATCCCTACGCGCGTGGTACTTCCGAAATGCAGTTCATTACCACACGTGCAGTTCGAACGTAGAGGCAGTGGTCGAACTCCGAATCGACGTTCTCTAGAAATTAGTCGAAGTATCGAATGTAAGAAATTAGGGTCGTGCAAAGTACAAGGCACCACCGTATACTAGTGACTCGATACAACTCTAGTACCATTGCAAGTTATACCATTACATATGTGTATTGACTCAAGTCAGATTGAGTCTATAGCCTAGTTTCTCACAGCAATCGTAAATAATAAATATTATAGAATTGATCCTTCCGTATATTGAAAAAAATGTAATTGTAGTTTTTACTTAACAGATGTTCAATCCGATGAATGATAACAGATTGTTTCAGCGTGTAATTTTACAAAGCGGCGTGACGAAGCAAAAAACAATATTTTACAATGATGAGGCCAGTGAAGTTCGAGTGCAGAAAGATATCTTTCAAAAACTGACAAGTGCGTGGTTTTTAGAGAAGCTTTCTTTCACAGCCAGCGTTTTACCGTATATATTTCCTGTACAGAATTAGCCAGATGTGGGGAAAACAAGCTGTCTTGTTTCAAAAATATGAGTATTACGAAGCTGGTTGAAATAGCCGGTAGTTTGGCTTTCAGTCGCAAGGAAAACAGAACGTTTGGACCAGTCAAGGACAATCATTACTTCTCAGAGTCTTGTGATATGTTACAGTAAGGAATATTTAAATACAAAATGTTTACAGGTTGTATAAGACACTGCTGTTGGGCGATAAATGTATATTTTGTATTCGCCTTTACTTACAACGGGGAAAATTTCGCATGTCGCTACTTCAAAATCAGGAAAAGTTTGTTTTGACTTGGCAAGGGATCATTCATTATACATAGCCATACTCCAGCAATACGACAATTAAGGTTATTGGCTTCAGCCATCAGAACTTATTATCATTAGAAGATGTCAATGAAATTATTGCAATAGCAGAAGTCCTTCATTGGAAAAAACGTTTGCAACTAAAATTTGAGAATTGCGATGCGATGAAAAATATTATTGTGATTTTTATTCTAGCATATCTATCTTATTATTTCCAGATATGAAGTAATGATCGGAGTGACAAAACACGAAGCGGGTAAATGGTGCGATGCAGTTCCTACGAACACAACTCTTCGCAATATCATCATGCATCTGTTTTCCAGTAATAGCAATTTTCACTGCGCTCCCGATTATCTTGCGAGGCTCTTGGAATTCGAATACAGGTAGAGCGTCAAATTTCCTTACGTTTTAACATTGCCAAATTCATTCTGAGATTAATCTCAATATTTTCTTTTTCAAATCAGACCCCACATGACCCATATGGAAAACGAGGCCCTAGTGCTAGGATTCATTAAGTTTGTTACTGATTATGAGTTTATTGCACCAGCAGTAACCTTCGCGAACAGATTATCATTGGATGGCGCTAGCACGTGAGTTTTATCAATAGGTTAAAGACTTTGAAGTCATAAAAAACGATTATGGAAAAATGCCAATAAAAAATTCTTTGAAATATTGCCATAAAAATTCATTGTATCCCTGAACCATATACCAATGTCACTTATCATCACTTTTATTTTCCAGTGGTAAATTGTCACTTTTTACAGAATACCACTTAATTTGATATACAGTGGTGCCCCGTACTTAATAGGTTCCAGGAGCCCATTCGAACTCTTAATTGTACGAGGCCCGAATCAGTAATCCCATTAGAAATATTGGAAAGTTAATTATTCCGCTCCCAGACCCTAATCCGAACCCTTTTAAATAAACTTAAATAGTATAGTATAAGGTACAGTATATAAGGTAAAAATAATATACATAAATGCTAAAAACACAGTCAAAGATCGGTACTAAATTCCGGATAGCTTGAACTGATTTGACAGTCCTGGTAGAATCCATATTAAAATACATGAATTCAACTCTGTTTTGCTCCAACTCAGTTAGCCCGAGCTCTTTATTCCGGCACAAGGGCCCATTTGGCACCAGTTTGTAAAATGGTGTTAACGAAGTTTCAATTTTAATCACTCCCGCGGCAAATCGCAAATCACAAACCACCGTGCATCATAAGCTCTGTTAACAGAGTATCGAGACGAGCTTAAATATGTTCTGCCGGGATGATGATGATGAACAAAGTGTCAATTTTAATTATTCCGGCGTCAAATTTGGTCGTTTACCGCGATTAAAACATGCTGCCGATCACAAATGTACTTTACACAGCGAGCGCAATTTTTTACTACGCGCATCGAACTTTCTATAAGTGCATTTGTTTACCACGCGCGTAATTCGAACTTCGAATGGAATTTCTCATGAATTCAGCATTCGTAGTCTGGAACGTACGGAGTTAGGGTCATGCGGAGTACGATGCAGCATTGCAATCTACTACTGAAACACGGAGGTTGTTTATTTTTCATTACGGTACATCCCAGCGCTACTTCCCATACAGCGTTAGAGTAAGAATCCTCTAACTCGCAAATAAAGTAATTTCTGGTCCAATTGGCTGACTGAGGACCAAGTTTAACAATTTTGAAAATTTTACGTTTTCTTCCTAAAGATATATGTACGTGTTCGATGGGAAAACTCCTCACACAAATCAGAAATGCATGGGCCTTGTCAACAGAAAAGCAACACATGGAGACGATCAAATCTTCTTTTCTGGCCTTCCACTCATCTTAAAAGAGCTGTATTCCGAAGACACTGTGAAACTTTCTAAGAACTATCTCCTGATGCTAACAAATTTTGCCCATACAGGGTTTGTATATTCTCAATATAGTTACTCCGGCATTTAGCCAAACTTCAATACTATATATTTTAACGTTGTAAGCAATTAATTTTCATTGATACTCAGAAATCCTAATGTCGGCCCGTACCTGCTCGAAGATGCTCCTACTTGGAAACCATACAGCACAGGCCTTATGGGCACCTATGTATTTTCGGGAAGTTTATCTATGCAATATCGACTGTTTGCCAGAACTGTGGCAACTTGGACTGAGCAGCTAACTTATTTGCTTTCAGACGGAGTTTGCAAAAACTCTAATAAAGAGGTAAACACGGAATCCAACTTTTCTTACTTGAATGACGTAGAATATCGCTACTTCATTAGCTAACAAGAATGTAAGGACATAATTTGTTGGCATATTTTCCTAGCTGCACTTAAAATGTGTGATTGAACAATTAACTTCATCAAAACCGTTATTTTTAGATGAGGCAATAGCGGCCAGGCCGCCTTAGCCAAATTCTCAAGGTAGATTTTTAGAATCCCATTTCGTAATCCGTTGGTACTCTTGATTGAGAACAATTGTGTCAGACCACTTTATTCTTTTTTAAAAAAATGCTCCCTAGATGTTATTCGGGAGCTTGTGAGATGGTAATACCTATAGTCACTTACGGGATGATAATGAACCCAATAGGTTACTATAACCTCGGTGGAGTTCACCATCATCGGCTACAGTGATCCCGGCGTTGCTGGTACCCTACACCCTACTTAACAGCTGGGTCGACTGTGAGCTGGTCAATGTGCCTTGCTCAAGGACACAGAGATTTTAGTCCTATTTTTATTATACAGTACTACATTTTTACAGAACACATCTACTTGCGGCCTCCAAGCTGATTGGGAGAAAAATTACAAACAATGGAGAGATGTCGATATAGAGCGCTGGCGGTCTTATGCCGAAAAGTTAGTTGAAAATTAGGAATTTGTATGTATTCCTTTTACCAAATAGCACTGTCAGTGGCATAACGTGGGCTGCCAGCACCATGTTTATTTAACCCCTTTAATATGTTTAAATTGGCGGTATCTTCAAACGAGAAATTACGCTATTGATAGACATTACGTAATTTGCCGAGGTTAGGGGTAGTTCGCGCTATACTTCGTTATTTTTATAACTTCATCAATCGAGTTTGAACCAACGTAAATAGTAAATATCTTCAACGACTTAAAAAAGACAAGGAATGAAATTTATTGGGCTATTTTAAATATACTACGAATCCGAAGTAAAATCAGATCCGTTACAAATTGCCATCCGAGACTCAAATAACACGTCGAGTCAAATTGCGACTGAAATGGAGGCATTACAACACTCGCAACTTATATTACTTAATATTTTCAGATACGAGAAGCTCGCAGAGAAATTGAACAAGATGACAAGCTGCAATTCGGTAGACTAAGGATTGTGGGTTGTTATCAGGGGTGGAAATGGGGGACATTGTTCCTCTACTTTTCAGTTTCAGTTTTTATTAGCTATGCTTTATCAAGTTTTTGACAATTGAAATTCAGTATGGTTTTTGCTATATTCATACTTAACGCACGGGTGTGTATATCCTCCCTAGCTTCCCAACCTCAATCTTGCGGCCTTTAGCGTACACCTAGTTCCCGAAAACCATTTCTGAAGCGAACCGCACTCACGCAAGTTGCAAAATATCAAGTATGATATCGCCCAATCTACACAAACGGACCGTTAAAGACAAATTAGTCTGCGTACTTTCAACTTTCCTTATGTTCCTTAAGTATATGGAATCTTAGAAGTAACACTTTTAAAAATCACAACGTTCATTTTTTCGCACTGCGATTCATTCAATGATAACACTGATCTACAAGAAAATGTTCCAAAAAAAACTAACAACCATTTCTATGTAATTTGGGTGTGCTCAGTTCAAATCTGGTGTCAGTTTTTATGCGCTTTCTATATTTCTCGCGCATATGCGATCAAGATCTTTTGATTTACCAACATGCATGTATTTACCATGCAAATTTGCAACATTTACTATGTGTCAAATTGGTAAATCAAAATCGCGACGTACTAGAAAAAAATCTGACACCAGATTTGAAATCAGTGCACCAAATATAGCTAATAACAACTATCATTTTAAAGTGTAACAAAAATTTTTTTTTGTTGATCAGTCTAATATATGTCACCCTACAGGGTAACCCAACGCTCTTTAGATGCAACTTTCAGGGCCGCGAAACAGGCAGAAAGTCGCAGGCGACTCCATCTCTGAATCTTTCAAAAATTTGATTCCTAGGAACTACAGTACTACAATTGTATTTATATATACCGTACTTATAGTAATGTAAATGTAATATATTTTAATGAATGTTGACAGAATTGTATTGTTAACAAGGTTTTGTTTTACTTACCATTACCAATTAAACTGACTTTCCACTGTATGGCGCTGTTCGACCTATAAGGCTATGTTGTCTCAACATGAAAGATTTTGTACAATAAATACGATTTTTACTATAACTATTGACAAATGAATGATTTAGTGCAGTTTTACCTAATTGCAGTTGTTGAATTTGAAAAACATGTTTGAGGGAACAGATTCAGATATTTTTAAAATCTCACTAACATGGACAGAAGTGACATTACTGGCCTTTTTCTATGATACATTGCAAAACGTATTGCAGTTGATACTGATCTTGTCAGCTACAAAAACACCACATATCGATATAATAACGCTACGTTAAAAAAAATTCCAAATCCACTTCCAATGCGGAGGCCGGGAAAGACAAATCAAACATGGAGATGACTTCTGGGTGAAGTACCCCAAGCATTCCAACCGAACTCCCATCAACGACTATTTCCGCACACCTGCCGGGAAAGAACGACTCGTCTTTGGCGGCAGTTATTTTGTATCCTTTTCCGGTCGCTTGGTCGACCGGTCGCACTTCAAGTAGCTGCATAATACGGTCTAATAGGCCATGTATGATTTCAAATCCTGGAGATTTGTTATAGTGCACAGCTGCCAAACGTCGCCTGTTTCTAGAACCGATGTCAGAGCTACTGTCCTTCCGGACAACATCCTGTATTTCAAAAAGCTTAATGGGGAGAGACATGTTGCGATTTGAACCGATTGTTTTCAGCAAGCCAGGTAAGAGTGTTGTTCGAGCTACCTGAAAATCCAACGTCTTTGGATTTGAGATGTGAACGACTGGTAGCTCTTTTATCTAAGAATGGCGAAAAATATTTATTTATCTGTTTGAAGTACCCAATTCATTGATTTAATAATGGCGACGGCGACGTGAACATTTCAGACTGTTCAATTTCTTCCTAGTACAGTGTACAGGAAATAGCGTTAGGCATCATCGTGATATACATATTCCATGCTAGTATTTCAACTATATGGGCCATTAGCTTCAGCCCATAACTTATAATCACAAGGCATCACTGAAGGTGTCGCTATACTTACATCCTTACGCATCTTTTTCCCGATATCATCTCGAGAACAAAGAGTAAAAGACAATGCTTCAGTGTAGCCGGAAGCAGCCATGTCGATACGCATCAAATCAGTCAATTTGTTCAACTTAAACTGTGCTCCGATCGTCATTGATTTTGGCAACGTGAATTTGATATTGTTGAATCCATACGCCACAGCGCAATCCTAATACATTCATGATACAATAAGTTTAATGTTTTCAAGGTAAATAAGTGGATTGTCTAAGATTTTATTACAGTTTAGGTTTATACAACACAGACAATATTTTTACATTTTTATGGACAGTGGACAGCAAGTATAGTAAATTTCTATAGTACTACGTCTGAAGAAAATGCTACACTTTACTCTGGATGATTATTTAATCCGAAGTTGTACATTTACCTCCATGATATCGCATGGATGCAATATATCAGATCGTGTAGGAGGTATCTCCACAACAATCTTCTTCGTGTCATTACCGCTGGATTGAACTTCTGCACTACAAATGAGACATTTTATTATCGACCATGAAGGAATCTAGGTATTCATTTTAGCCTTCAGAAAGCACTAATCATACTTTCTCCATTAAATATACATTTAAACGTAATATACATTTTTATAACCTACTTCACATATATTCTGCTTTGCTGAAATACAATCCATGTAGCCCTTGGGAATTTAGTACGGTAGAGTATATTGGATATATTTACTGAAGCAATGCGGGCCACTAATTTCTCTTCATCACTCCTAGTTAGCTCAAACTCACTGGTTTTTAATGGTGAAAAGCTGCCTTACTGTGTACAGGATTGAGTGTGAACATATTTCAGATAAGTCATACTAGGACTGACTTCTCAACCACAAACGGCAACACAGAACTGGTGAGTGAAGTTTTTGATATGTGTTAATTACAGGTTGTGGTTAAGTGTGCCAGCAGGGTAAGCAGTGTTAAAACACAGTATGTGTGTCTGAGTTCAACTTATAAAACATCCTTGTGTGAAATGTTGTGTATAATATCTGTTAAATTGAAACATACCTCAGACACATCTTAGTAAGCAGTTCACTGAGCTTTTCTGGAGTTTCATTGATTCCAATTTTCTCATTAATGTACTGAGCATCAACAGATTCTTGCCTGCAAATGAGAAAACAGTCTTTAAAGAGATTGATGTACAAGTAAGGATGCTAGTAATGTTACACTCATACATGGAGGTGAAATTCACATCTAACATAAAAATAATGTTTTGTACTATGATGATCACGGATTTCGGATAAAGGATTCTCAACTGTATAAGCTTTTGGTTAATGTATGACCCAAGGTCTTGAGATTGCATACTTTCCCGATTTAATACTTATTTTTCAGCAGAAGCAAATATCCAACTTTATCAGACTTTTATGTGCGTATGTATGTCGGTGGCAATATTTAGCTGGTGTGACATTGAACACTAGCATTGCTATTAAAATTATCAGAACATTTAGCTAAGAATACCTATAACACTTCAATAATACCAATAGCTAATACTGTACATAAATTCGCCATCCCCTTTTTCTTGCCACCTTGTATTCAATATTTAAGAGCTTTCATAAAGGTTTTCAAAATATTATGGTATAAATGTTATCCATGGTGATAAATGCTAACATATTAGATCAGTGTTTCGGTTAGCATTTTTAGGAGTTACAACATGATTCCGAAAGCAGATGTCCCACAGCAAAAATCTACTTTGCAAAATGTGCCATGGCTTAAAAGTTTAAAAACTGCAGGTATTCCCAACTCTAAGACAGCTCACACTTATGACTGTTCCTCACACTGGGAAGTTATCGACACCGTTCACACTAAACGTGTGCAAGTTTAGCAACGAGCACACAAAGATGATTAATTTCAATGGAATGGAATCTGGTCGTTAAATGAGGAGTTTGTCTACCAACCAATTCGCTTCACGACCAGGTGGTTAAGTAAGTACCTGTATTAACACATACCGTACTTTCAGATGGATTGGGGGGTTGTACATGGTTTTGTATAAAAAAATTCAAGGGTACGGATTATCCTACGAAGCAGGTAATACATGATTTATTTTACGAGATCTCTTGCGTTGGTTCACATCTGTTAACCTTTGACTTGACTTGTGACGTTCCTTTGTTCGATTGTCTTCTGTCACATGTGCTGCGAGTAGCGCATGTGCGAGTGGCGCATTTGTTAATGCGTAGTTAGTAGTAACTTGGTAAGTACATAGTAAAGCTGGATTCCTCTGCGAGTTATGCACCAAAACGAAAAGGATTGATTTTGCAAGGGTGAGTTTATACACGGTAAGGGTAATACACCCGGTAGGAGCTATTAATTGTGATGTCATCACAGAAACATACCAATCTGCGTGTGCAAATCGTCTCGGTAACGTATGCGTGGAAATTACAGAAATCAGTACCACAATCTCAAATACTATATATTTGTACCCAGTCGTAGTGCATAAATTAGGAGCTAATGATTTTTTAAGAACGTTCAGTGAACCTTCTCAAGTAATTCTTGGAAATGTTTTCGATATATACCTCTAGGCCGAAAACACAAATGTTAGACAATTAATAATAATAAATTTGCATAACAAAAGAAAACACACCTGTAGGGCAAATCAGGAGTAATCATAGTGGATCCATCTGGTTTCACAACTTCTACTGAGTCAATCACAAATGGTTTGGAACAATACTCAGAAAACATAGTGACAATTGTGTCGAGTGATATTTTAGCTTTGGTCAGATCAGTAGCAGTTATTTCAATGAACACATTCCTGGTGTTCAAGGTTATCTTGGAATGGTCGCCGTTGATGATCGGAGGCATTGAGAGAACCGTTTTGTTGCTGTCATATATGATCGGATAAAGTGGTTTGTTCTGGATTATTGGCAAGTAAGCTTTCAAGTGAGTGTCCTGTTAAAGAAAGTATTAGTGAGAACATAGTTGGAAAAAAATCAGAGGAAGAAAAATGCTAATTAGAATATTTCATTAACCAGTTAAGGAATGATTCTGGAATAATTCCATACTTCTTCCTATTCTATTCTGGATATTTTGAGCGATGTAATATAACCGCAACTAAAAATTATTACTCGAGGCTTGTGTCCCCTTGTCATAGGGTTATCAAATTTTGTATCACATCATGCAAGCAAAAACTGATGTTTAGTGCTTAATGCATTCAACTATACTAGACCAGGGATCCCTGAATATTTTTATAATAATATGCGAGATATTATTCAAGATGTTGTAGAAATGTGGATAATTCAATTTTCCTCTTAGAAAGGTTAGTATTAATTTTAATTAACATTAATTTAACGAATGAAGTTTTTCTCCGAAGGACCAATGGTACGAAAAGTTAGGGGATCCCTGCGTTAGACGGAAGAGTCCTATGTTTACATTTCTTTTTTTTTTCAAAAAATGATCTCGATACTGCACGCAGTTACGGGTTTAAATCAGCTCCCAATCAAGCGCGATCGCCTAGAAATGGCATTTTGTTTTTTATCCATAAAATACCAGGTCACTCCAAATCTGCTAGTATATTATGAAAAGC
The DNA here is from genome assembly GCA_013436055.1 of Halocynthia roretzi. NCBI lineage: Eukaryota > Metazoa > Chordata > Ascidiacea > Stolidobranchia > Pyuridae > Halocynthia > Halocynthia roretzi. The sequence goes on from QRAM01000411.1 coordinate 21,313, forward strand.
CCTTGTTTTTTTACATATGCAAAATCGATCATCGATAAATATCACAGAAAAAATATGATTTTTGAAATTGTCATAAGTTTACAGGAGTCGTCAAAATCAGAGGTCAGTATATGAATGGGAGCCTAATCTGTGCCATCAAGAGAATGATATCTGAGTAAAATTAAGACCCCCGATTCTGTTTCAGCTAATGTTTGGATACCAAATTCTAGTCCTACATTTCTACTATCACTCAATATATATATTAGAACTTACCTTTGAATATAGTTCCATTAATTCGTCAGCTCTGTATTCCTTGGTTTGGTTCAAAGCCTTAAACTTGATATCACTTGGCTTTTGAGCATCATAGGTGAAAGGACCTTGTATTGTGTCCAGATCATGAGTTCCAATAGATACCAGGGTTCTCTTTCTACCAATATTTTGATGAAGTTTGTCCTGCAGATCGATGAAACTCTCATATCTAGGATACAAATTATTCAAATAGTAAATGTGCATTAAACCCAGTCTTATTCTACTATAGAAATCCAGGTAATTTCGTGTACACGCTAACGAGACAAGACGACTTGCACACGAAGAATGGAAAATACAAGTTTTACCCACCCAGCATTGATTTATTTCATGATGTCACTCATATTGGTGATTTGTGATATACTATAACTAACCGCTTAGCCCAAACGAACTCGTATATTGGGGTGTGTAACCCACCCTACTGCAGTGTATGTTGATTATTGGGGTCAGATATACAGGGCCCTAATTTATAAGCTCATTGTTGTTGTCTTTGCAAAGTAATGATTTTTCCATATTCCTGTGACGTCTTCTCATCAAGGTACCATTCTGTGTGTGCAAGTCGTCTCGGTATCATATACACAGAAATTACCAAAATGAGTACCACAATCCCAATTACTATATATTTGTATTTTGTGGTTATTATACCTACTGCATAGCTTGGTTGTATTGAATGTAACTATCAGAAATCACACTGCTGACAGAAATTATTATGAAGGAAGGCGACTTATATATATTATAAAACCTCCAACATCTGGCATCTGATTAAACTATTCCCGATAGTTCGATATTCAAACCTTAATATGGTTCTGGATTTTGGATTCCATATTCCTCGCTATGACTTTAGCTTAACCCTAGCTATAATGAAATTTTAACAATGATACCATACATAAATATTGTCTTCCAAATGTCTGAAGCAGACAGTCATTTGAGGGCCATGAAGAATAGTAACTTTAGGTTTCAAGTTTTTTGAATGTACTTTTATTGAAACGTTTTTAGAAACCTGTCTTGCGTGAAAGTTATATCCCGAAGAACGGCTGCCACCACGTAAGGCCGAACACCTTGCGTAGCTTGCTTCATAATCAGCATTTGGCGTGATTCAGGTTTTTCGCAGATATATCTCGGCATTTTCATTTTGTTCAAGAACACTTTCAGTGCTCGAACTAGACCTTCTATACACAGCAAGTCATACCTTTGTTAGAGAAAAAATACATATTCATTACCATTACACTAGAACAATAAAAATTCTGTCCAGAGATTGCCAATTTGGAATGAAACATTGGGATTGACTGTGACATCTTTTAAAGAATTGAAGGTATTCAAGCATATTAGTATGAAGGTTGGGTAATTTCTATGTAAAGGTTACCGAGACGACTTGCATATGCATAATGAAAAATAAGTATTTTACCCCCCCCAAGCATCGATTTATGTTATGACGTCATTCGTATTGCTGATTTTTTTGATAAACTATAACTAACCCCAAACTCTAACGAACTTGTATTGATTCGAGCAATAACCATATGATATTTCTAACCATTCGCAGAAAATTCGACACCCAAAATACAAGAAATACATTACCTATTCGCCGGAACGTCAATTTTGTAAATGAGAGCTTCTGAGGCACCAATGGCTTTATCCTCTCCTTGTTCTTTCAAAATCTGCTCCTTTTCAGAAGTTACTTCGTCTAATTCAAGACCATAGTCAAAACAAAGTTCATCAAACTCTTCCTCCGAGTACTGCTTTCCTAAAGCTTTGCAGAGCAAATCACGTTCTATACTTATAGTAGGCATCTTTCCAATAAACGTAAATGACCAACGACACCAATAACCAAACCACTAAAAATATATACAGTCGTCACACGTGAACAGAAATACTAATTAAAACGGACTTGTATTAATACGGACCAGCAATACGGACCAGGTCAGATACGGTCAGAAATTCGAGAGAGCACCTTATCCTGAATATTATTTAACGTGGTCGTAGTTATAAAAATGCGCCTGATACGTTATCAAATCGAATTTTCCATGTTATTTACGTGGTGCGCCTCACCGTGCGTTAAGAACAGTGAAAGCATAGATGTAGAGGTTTAGTTGCGGCTTCTTCTTCATTACTAAATATTGTTATATATGTACTCTACAGTGTAAACTGTAAACCACTACAAAATACATTGCCCCTTACAAAGGAGAAAGCTCTGTCTATCTTATCCTCGTCGAGAAATCACGTAAAACAAATGTAATACCTTGGTTAAATGATGCTTCTTAGCCAAGTATAAACCCATCGCACAAGTTTTTGTGTCTCTATGCTCTGTTATATTACAAGGTATATTACTACCGAACACAATTTTTAGTATATACAATCTGCTTCTCAGCAGGTATTAAAATCACAATCGTATAACAGGTATAAGACCAATTATCCGGATTCCACTTGGTCGCCACGCGATGTGATTGATATTAGCACGATACAACATCCTTGCACATTGCCAAACAGTATTGGGTGTTCGTAACTAACATATAGCAGAAGAACTATACGAAGAGTCACTATTATATATAATACGCCACGCGGGTTTAAAGAGTAGCGCCGGTCTGGTGAGGACAACAGCCGCGTGCGCGAACTATGAAATAAGCGTCGGGAATCTGAAAAAGATGTAGCGTAGCATTGAGTGGCAATGGATTTCGGATTTCAGTTTGCCGGATAATTGATCAGATACATGTACAGTCGTCCTTCGCTATATCGCGGTTCACTTATCGCAGATTCACTACATCTCGGATTTTATATCATATTGTATGTATTTTATTTCATCATGAATGCTGTGCCGTACAGTACTAGTATGCTTAAGCGCTGAAAAGTTAAAAAAATAACTGGTCAAATGATTGTGGGAAAGGTTAATAAGGTAAATGAGAGTGTGTAAATGATTTATAATGGTTCAAAATAGGTTTAAATATATTCAAATAATTGAATAAATATGTGGTTTTTACTTCGCGGAGTTTCACCTATCGCGGGAGTCTCCCGAACGCACTAACCGCGATAGGTCAGGGATTACTGTACAGTAGTAGTTCGTTAACTCTTTGACTCCGTCTATCGGACAACTATGAAAATAGCAGAAATAAGTTTTCTGGTCTTTTCTGATTTCAGGTCGCCGGATAATTAGTCCGATATCTGCATTACAATGTTGTCAATGAACATTAAAATTGCCTAGTCAATATAACAATGCTGCTTACAAGCATCCAAATCTCCAACCCCTCTCCCTTTAACATAAAAATCACCATCTTATGTATGGAACGTTATACCATAGTCATTAAATACTTTAAAGTTTAAAGTATTTAAAGACTATGGTTATACAATATTTTGACACTCGTTATCGCTGTATTCTCCACTACACAATTATTGCCATTTGGCGTTTATCAGTATGTTATTATTCGATAACGTTGTATACTCCTCTATTCCCGGCTACAATTATTACCTTCCAGCGTTTATTAGCATAATATTATTCGTATACGTTGTATTTTCCACTATTTCTGGCTACAATTATTACCTTCTAGCGTTTATAAGCATAATATTATTCGTATACATTGGTGTTTTCCACTACTTCCGGCTACAATTAACATCTGGAGTTTATACAATTCTACCCCCTATATAGACCCCTTAAGCCTATGGTAAAAGCAATGATCACTCATTGTCATAACTAGGAAAAAGTGTTGACCTACTAATTTGTCACTGAGTTATCGTCTTTTATGTATTGTCTTTGGTTCAATCATCAGTGGCCAATAAACGGAAGATGAAGATTTTCTTCCTAGATAGCAGAATAGTAATGAGCGAAGGAAGAGAAAGAAAGAAGTTTTGGCCTAGCAATTACCAAGGTGTGCAACGATGCCTGCCAATTTACCGTAGTCAGTTATTCAATGACGACGGAGCAACTAGCATTTAGTGCGTTTCCATTGCCAAAAATTTTGGGTACTTGAAGTACCAAGTTTTTGGGGAATCCCAAGTCCTAAAACTGCTCGCGTTTCCATTGCCACTTTTTAGTCCAAGTGCGTCTAACGAGAATTACGGTATTACTGCCTGGCGAGACAGCATACAGCACTGTTTATCTACATTTCATTCCCGTGTTTTTATGAGTTTCTCACGCTTCCCGATTTTAGGGGGTGCCCCTAATTCCCCATGGCTGTTGAGGCTAATTTACTATTGCAGTAAGCAGTTCGTATTTACACGTATTTTTGCATCTGCAGATCTCAATGCATAGACTCGTTTTGTAATGGTTTTCTATAAAGCTAGTTGTTCAAAGATCTAATCATGGAAGAAGAAGACTGTTTTGATGAGAGAGGAAATGTAAAAGATGAAAAGAGGAGGTTGATTATTATTTATTCGTTTATTTTTAATTGGCTAAACTACATGTTATAAAGTACTTGCAGAGATTCTTCCAGTCAGTCTGTTAGCCGTATTGCATTTAGATGATTATCTAAATAGGGGATTCCCAAACTTTTTTACTTAACATCCCCTCTAGGTTCCCCTGTAGTGTATTTTACATAGGATGACATACAATCACATATGCAAATAAATATGTCGGATAAGGTGAGAATAATAAATTTTATGTCTCCCTAACCTACTCATAATCCTATTGACCATTTTGCATGAATGAAATTAATTTATTTCTATTTATACATTTATCAAACTTGAAGTTCATCAAGCCCATCAAGAGTATACTCGGGCTGGGCTGGGCAGTTACGCCCACATGGAAGGAGTCATGGTAGCCCATGCCACTTGTAGTGTAGCATGGTGATCAGGCCTAATGAAATTTCAAGATAATAACCTCATGTATTATGTGACCCACCTAATTGGGATACTGATTCACATAAAAAAATGTTCGCATTATACACGCATAATATGGTACCTTTCACTATAACAGGAAAACAAGAAATCAAAATGAAAAGAAAAGAAGAGATCAGTTTAACATCCTTGTGAAAGAACTGATGTCACTTGTTGGAAAAGGCAGTAAACGGTAGTGATATTTAAATAATATTTGACAGTTATTTTCTTATAAACCGCTTTTAATTCTACTTTCAATAATTGCAGAAAAATGGATAAGTCGTTGGTGCTAAGAACTACAATAAATTTACTGAAGAATCAAAAAGGTATGCACATTTCTGATTACATTTTTCAATATTTCCTCCACCGCTGTACAATAATTGCTTAACTACAGACATTTTTAGAAGGTGGTATAAGGAGAATTCATTGTCAATACTGAATTCATATTACATTTTATTTGATAATAATTTAGTTTCATTTCAAATTTAATTTTAATTTGAATTGAATAATTACTATCACTCGTGGACTTATTAATGATGTAGAGAGATATTTTGCTGAAATTTCATAAGTTACAAGTTGTGTCTGTCAGTACTAGAATAAATTGACCCTTAACTCACTTAGAAAATTGTGTGATGGAAAAGTTTATCTAGAATCTGTCTTGAACAATCTACCAATGATCTGAAAAATCTTATTTTTGACTCAAAAACTTCTATTAAATGAATAGTTTTGAACCAGTGGTTTTCAACCTTTTTTGCCTCATTCTCCCTTTTCCATGATGTCAGAACGCCATTTTTCCCTTTTAGAGATTGACTTTAAAATTGCATTCCAAATAACATAATATACATCAGATGGAATCCAGCAATCTGTTATCACAATTCCTCCTCTGAAATGAGAGAAATACCCCCCTGGTTGAGAACCCCAGTTTCAAAGTGTTAAATCTTTAGTGTTTTTATACCCTCCAATATCTTGTTGGAAATTAATATTTTCAACAGTGAATCCCACTCCTAATCGAGCCTAATGTCTTAGTTGTGCCATCCCAGGTTTACTTAAGCGCAAGACTTTGGTCATATCCATGTCTAAAGTTTGTTTATTGCACTCTGAATTTCAAACTCTAGCCATGGTAGTTTTGCTGAATTTTGTTGCAACACACAGTTTGGTAACCATTTTACATCTGATCAATATTTTCTCTCCTTATTGCTCACTTTGTTGCAATCAATAGATGTTCAGTGTAGCAGTGATACAAATGATCAATGGAAACCTTCTTTTTTGAACAAAGAGGAATTTAATCAAATCATGCTAGAGGTTAGTTTTACACTTATAATGTTTTTTATTGTCCTATTGTCCAATATATATTACAACAAGAAATAACGGTTTGCTTATTTCAATGAAATTGGCAATTTATTCTCGGAATTTTCTGAAATATTCCCATGCATTGCTCTCACTTTAGCTTTGCTTTAACATAAATTTTCAAGGCAAGTTATAAATTATTGGTTAATAATTTGCTTTCACACATCTCATTATATGATATCCTAAAATTAGAATCATGCATGACAATCATACCTGAAGCACTCCAGCTTGATTGCTATAAGTCTAACAGAGTTCATTAAACTTTCGTAAATATGAAGCTGAACCACTCCATATAATTACTGCTAATGTTTTGCAGGCGCTGAATGGATTTATATTAACTCTTACCAGAGATGGCACCATAATATTTGTATCTGATAATGTGTGCTCCATTCTTGGACATACCGCTGTAAGTAACACGAAAACTTTTGTAGATTTTAGCGTGTGGTACTTAAACTGTTGGATTTATCTATTAAACAGGCCAGTATGAAAAATAAAAAGATTCTTTCCTATGTGCACTCTTCAGAGCATACAGAATTTTATGACTGTTTACAAAGTCAAGTTCCTGCCGACTCAGAATTTCACGGTTTGTTTTTATTATCAGTGTTTTCCAAATAAATAAAATAAATCCAAGTGGTGAGACAGTGCTGGTAGTATCAAAAACAATTTTCAAAACTATAGGTACTCATATAGTGTTCGGTTTTCCACTCTTACCTAATTCAAACTGGATTCACAATCTTTCTTTATAGCAGGGTTATTAGATTGCATTTAATTACCATGTATTTCGTTTTTTCCAGACGTTTTAAATTCTTGTTTCAGTAAATAATTTGAAGGAGTTTGAGTGCCACATGCGTACAAGGCTGCACGATAGCAGTGGCTCGGTAACCTTTGAGAAATGTAAAATATCTGGATGTTTCAAAAGTTTGGACAGATTCTGTACGTATTTTTGTTTGTTACAGTACTATGAATTTAAATGGTCAATTAATGAAACGATGAGTGGTAGAAAGTGTTGATACAGGCACTGATTCTTTGACAACAGAAATTAATCTGGACTGTATATGCAGTAGTATATGTGTCCTATCATAAATGACTATGTATTTTCTAATTTGTCTCACTTTATTTATTGAGATGAGGATGTGCTGTTATTAAATATTTCATTTGAAGTTCTGTGATAAGATGACTAGAATCTGTTTGGAATCGCAATTCAGTTACTCATCTGTGACACGTGACAAGTTTTCACATAAAACTGGTGAATATGTGTGTACAGTAATCCCTCGCCTATCGTGGGGATTTCGTTCCCCAGCCTCTGGCAAAATGTGAAAATCCGCGAAGTAGAAACCACATATGGGGGGGGGGATTTGAATATATTTAAACGTATTTTAAATCATTATAAATCATTCACACACTCTTATGGGGCTTATTAACCTTTCCCACAATCATTTGACATGTTATTTAATTTTTTTTTCAACTTTTAGCGCCAAAATATACTAGTATTGTATGACACGGCATTTATTATGAAATGAAATTCATACAATATTACATTAAAATACATACAATAAAATATTATATAGAATCCGCGATGTAGTGAATCTGCGAAAAGTGAACCGCGATATAGCGAGGGACGACTGTATATAAGTTTTTGTCATTGTTATGTCCCATACAATTCAAACATAATTGATGTCAGTTAGAGTTAGCTTATGCATGACCAATCTTTTATTTTACATTGTCCTTATGAATTGTTTCTTCATCTTCAACACTAAAATTCCCAAAGAAAGATTTTCTACTGTTTAGAACTTCGAGGACAGTTCACCTCTGCTTGTGTAGCTGATAAACGTTGGATAACCTCATTCATTGGCTTATTTTGTGGATAAATACTGCGATATGTAACCTATATCTAAATAAATTTATAAGATGCAATAGTTCATTAAATGTTGTGAATATTTTTAGCTGCTGAAACAGATGACAACGAATGTTTCATCGCTACTGTGCGTGTGCTGCGTCCCATTTTCCATAAAAATATCTCTATTGTCAACCACGACAACAATGAGTTTGTATCGAGAATATCTTTGGAATGGAAATTTCTTTTCCTAGATCACAGGTTTCAATAAATTTATTGTATTGAAGTATTTTCATTGTATTGAAGAATTTTCGCATGTGCTCATATGTGCAAAATTCTTGGATTCTTAACTTTGTTCACCTTTCTTGTGTTTGAACAGCACTTTTGTGGCAACTTCATATATATTCACAAAACTGTCTGTGATAAAACTCGCGGATTGTAAGATTGAGCTAAGATATTTACACTTACCTACATAAGCTCTTTCGAATATGCGCCCATGTGCATGTATTTGAGTGTATTTTCCGTTCAGATTCTCACATTCAGTGGTGTTCATCTTGTTTTAATTTTTTAATCACCAAGCATCAAAAAAATTAAATCTAGCCATAGTGACTTTACCATACCGTTGTTCGTCTTCACCAGAATATGTTAATTAAGTTCAGCAAATTGATTTGCATTCCAGATTGGAGTTGCATATCAGCTGAATAATTATAGTAGTTTTTCAAGTCTATAGTTATGATATTTTCCACAAAACAATTACGGAGTTTAGAGTGTATTTCTCCTGTTTCAGAGCCTCCTCAATCATCGGATATTTAGCCTTTGAGGTACTGGGAACGTCTGGCTATGATTACAATCATCATGATGATATGGAAGAATTGATAAAGTGTCATGAAAGATGTATGTCAGTGTTGCATTAGAGTATACACTAGATTACAGCAATTAGAATGCTCCAATGTTCTTATAACGATGTACCAATTCAGGGTTCTTACATCTAATTAGATTACGATTCAAATGTGTTTGGAAATGTCCACGAAATCTATCTTCTTCATTTTCGAATATGTGGGCATGGAACATTCGGCAGCATTGAAGTAACCATAGACTTGATCCTTATTGCTTTATAATTGTATACCGGGAATGCAGAAAATGTATTACTTATAATTTTAATATAATGTCTTGCAAATATAATGCAAAATTTAAGCTAGTTTTTTATTTTGGAAAATATTTGAGGTGATAGAATGTAATTTGAAATGCCTCATTGCTTGCAAATATTACAGTTATGATTCACTAAAGCACTGATTCCAATCTTTAGTAATGAAATGGCTCAACTATGGTTCGTTAGGCCCTTTATCTGGCCTTTTTTTGCCGTAACAAGTTAATAATTTTGAATCTTAAAAAAACAAACGTTTTGTAATTTAAACTCTGAAGAGCTGACCATTAATGTGCTCCTGCTAAGAATGCTTCCTAGTAGCGCCAGGCATGTTATAAGTTACTTTTATGTGCAGTGATTCAATTTGGGGAGACTACATCCGGTTACTACAGGTTCCTTACCAAAGGACAGCAATGGATTTGGTTGAAAACAAGATATTACATCACATACAATCAGTGGAATTCAAAGCCCGAGTTCATTGTCTGTACCAACACAGCTGTCAGGTACAAATTGAAAGTTTATTGTATTCGCTGTTTTGATCACATTCACGTGGCAAATCATTGTCCATCGAGATATATAAATATAATCATTCTAGGAAGTTTTGAAAGGCTTACCAGTATTTTGTTTTGCTTACTGTTATGTTTCTGATAAAATTTTAATGCTTCGGCAGCTCATAAATTGAAGTCGACAATAATATATTTTTTGAATACTTCGAAGAGCCTGAAATTTACCTAGCAGGGTTAGGTTAAGTGTCAACATTACTACTGAAAGTAATGGTCATCTAAAAAAAAACAGCCAACTTTTATCACTGGGGTGAAAATGTTTCTCCCGAAATGGACATATAACTGGTGAACATTCTTGATTCAGGCATTTTGTAATAGCTATTTTTTAATGCATTTGTCAGCATAGTCAGTATTCAAATTTTTCGTATATACTGTCTTCATGTTTCTTAGCTATAATGAAGTAATTGAAGCAAAAGATAAGGAATTGGAATGTGCGTCGAGACAAGTCGCTACAGTGGCAAGAAGAGTTACTCCTCCCTCAAATGAATCCGGTATTCCTTTTTAATGAAATATTCCTTGACAGTCATGAAAGTGCCTGTCAAGATCTTGGGGAAGCAGACGGGATGACGTTTATAATTATTACTTAATCCTAACGTCTGCCCTTTACCAGAGGAACCAGTATGCGTAGTAAAAATGTTGCTCAATATCATTTATTATTAAAAAGTATAGCCCAACGAAATACATTAAGAATTACTTATCCTGTGTAACATATTTGACAATGAAGTTGCTTTTTCAGAAAACAATTTGCTGAAAGATATACTTAAACTGGTATATGGCCCTTATTTAGTTCAAGTACATCACATCTATATTGTAATGATGTCATCACCTAACAGCTATTTCAGATAATATTCCCAAATGTGTTCATGTTGGTATACATTTCTTTTAAGAAGCATATCATGATATTGTTCCAGTGCACCCCGATTCCCACTGCACTGAAAGAAATTTGATGGAGTTTGAATCGGAAAATGCTGAAATGGTAATGCCTAATGCAGTTTGTTTTTCTATCAAGTATATGAAATGAATGTGAATCAATTTATCAGATACATAGAGGTAACGGAAATGCTGCAGAGGGCTTTCTTCCTGCATGCTCGGAAGATTCATTTTGTACAGGCTCAAGTGATCAATCTGTAGATCAGGTGGGTGGGTCATATGTAACATCCATTGAACGTTTTTATAGTGAATTACTAAGCTTTTTAACTATTATTAATCAGCCGTGAAAGACATTCTATTTAAGTTTTTTCAAGTAATTGTAACTAATTTTTCTAACGAAGCTAATGAATTAATCCAATCTTCACTTGTAATTTATTACAGGATTCAGCTTTTCGGCAAGACTTCATGGAATATACTTTCAGCGATTCGAATATTAGCAGACAGTAGAATTATATACACACAATGCTGTGATGCTCTCATAATCTCAAGTCGGAGTAGGGTTAAATCAGTGTGGCAAAATTTCTGTCTGTTTGATCATATGAATCACAAAGGAATCCTGTTAAATTCAAGTTTTTAGGTGTTGAGTTGCAAATTTAATCTGTTATTGTTGGTTCTGTGTTGTTCTACATGCGGAACATTCTTGAAGTTTGGCGAGTTGGTTCTAAAATCACAGTTGAGATTCATTACTGCATTGCATTGATGATACATTTGCCATTACTAATCACTGTGATTTTAAGTATTTGTGAGCTTTTCAAAAATGAATTTCATTTGTTTTGCGAGAAGGCGATAGGTGTAATTATTGTTGGTGCAATTTTTTTATTCACTTTTATTATTCTATTGTAAGGTAATGTTTCACACCTTATCCAATGTGGAGAAGAGTGCTCATTTGCAAAGTTGATTTATAAAAGTTCATTTGCAAAGTAGATGTATAAAAGTATGTGAAGCATCTTGTAAAGTTAACCCTAAACTTTGGCCAATTAGGCTGGGTGTTCCGGCTAGTGACTCTATATAATACGGTGTATATCACGAAATGAATAAAAAGCCACAATTGCTGTAACGAGGGCTTAACTTTTTTATTCCCGGGTAAGATTTTGATGAGGCCGTGGAGTGGTGGGTGATAGCTTTCGGTTATTCTCTTCTAGAGGGTTACTTCAGATTGCTGCCACAGTAAAACAGAATGGTCGCTTGGGAATGACGAGATTGTATGAATGAATCTCCATTTTTGTATTGCAGACCCTAGACTTTAACGTTAGAAACCACTACACGTCGACTTGTTGAGTAATGCGGGCGGCGGACGCTTGCATGCAGGAACCTAGGAGTGATCCTTTGTAGTTTTGTCTATATTTTCCTGCATGAATTTGCCATGGTGCAACTATCTCATTCCGTCTAGAAATATATAATATAACCAATGTTGAGATAAATTATGAAGCGGTATGTCAAGCTAGTCGGTATGACAAGATACATATCAGTGGTTGCACTTTGGATGAATGTTAACGCCTCCATAAGATCTTTTCTAAGGTTGCAGGCCATGCCTTCTGTCAGAAAATTTAAAAAGTGTATGTGGTGGAGGCAAAAACTGATGTAGTTTATGGAACATTGGACATGTTTTTTTTTGACTTTAATTAGATTATTTAACAATACATTCAGCCATTTGCCCGGTGTCCTGTTTTACGTGATACAGCTGCAGGTATTCAGCCAAACAACAGATTGGAATTAAATTGCAATATTAAGTAAACAGTGTGCAGTACACGTATGTGGATCTATGGGGTTTGTGACTGTAAAATGGCAACATTGTTTTTCACACAGTTAAGCAAAAACCAAAAGTTGAAGTAAAAGAAGGTAACAAAAAATATTCTCAACATAATATTTCGATTATTTGGTGTCCCCTGGTGTACCTTTAGAATGTTAATTATTATGCCAAATGTGCCAATTTTCTGTCCCAGTCAAATTGGACCCTTCACAGTTGTCGTGTCGATCTCAAAACTTGCGTCTGAATATCCATCATACTGTCATGAATCATCCCATAAAAGTCCCGTTTTCAATATCGTAAAAATTAAATGTAAATTTTCGTCTTGAAATGTTCTTCTTTGACCCAAAAATTCATTTTCCCCCCCTCGGGCCCTATTGGCTCTCACAGTTGCGGTGTGAAAAACTAAAAACTTAGTCAGATTTTTTTAATACTCACATTATCAATTCCTGAAAATTTTGTATTCGATATCGCACAAAATTAATGTGAATTTGCGCCTTGAAAATCCTTTTTTTCACCCAAAAATTCATGTTCTCTTCTTCAAGCCCTTAACAGTTGTGGTGTCAAACTAAAAACTGTGTCACCTTGGCCTTTCTGCAGGGCCATAGCAATTGGGATGCGTCAGGGGTAAAAAGTATGATGACTGGTTGTTAATAATTGTTAATCCTACATCAACAAAAGTAGAGCCAGACCACACAGTAAGATTATCGTGGTCTTACTTCACATATAGCCAAAATTCATTCGAAACATTGAAAAAAAATTTCCCACAGGCGCTAGGAGCACTTAACTATAAGGCGCTATAACACTTGATGGCAAGAATATATTGTCATAATTAGGAACTGGTATACATGGCAGGTATTTCTTTTTGTAAGGGTTGGTGATGATGTATGTAACATTTGATAGATTATATTGCAGTCACAGTCGTATGATTTCACTCTACTAGTGGTAATGGATGAGTGATTTAACAATACTGTTAACATTGATTGATGGGGAATCTCTGTTTGCAATACTTCACTGCGTCCCTTAAATTTCAAAAAAATGATAAATTTCTTTAGCTTGGTGACATCACACAACTAACTTACACAATTATATATGTTTTTATAGATCTGATCTGATTCAGCTTTTCTTAGTGTAACTCTGTGCTCTGTAGTCTGAATAAAATGGCTGCAGGACCCATTTCTGAGCGAAATCAAGATGCTACTGTTTATGTTGGTGGATTGGATGAAAAAGTCTGTGAACCCCTATTGTGGGAGTTGTTTTTGCAAGCTGGCCCAGTGGTAAGCACTCACATGCCTAAAGATCGCATAACAGGCCATCATCAGGGATATGGATTTGTAGAATTTCTTGGTGAAGAAGATGCCGACTACTCGATCAAAATATTAAATATGATAAAACTATATGGAAAACCTATCAGAGTGAACAAAGCATCTTCTCATCAAAAGAATTTAGATGTAGGAGCAAATCTGTTCATCGGAAATCTCGATCCAGAAATTGATGAAAAATTATTATATGACACATTCAGCGCCTTCGGTGTTATCTTACAAACGCCCAAGATAATGAGAGATCCTGATACAGGCAATTCGAAAGGTTACGCTTTCATCAATTTCGCAAGTTTCGAAGCATCTGACGCTGCGTTGGAAGCAATGAATGGACAGTATTTGTGTAACAGACCAATAACAATTTCATATGCTTTCAAGAAAGATTCGAAAGGTGAAAGGCATGGTAGTGCTGCAGAACGACTACTTGCTGTTCAAAATCCATTATCTCAAGCTGATAGACCGCATACGTTGTTTGCTGATGCACCAGTCATGTCTCAGCCTGGTATGGGTATGATGGGTGGAGCTATGCCTCCCAACATGCCACCTCCACCCCCACATATGATGCCTGGGATGCCACCTATGCCTCCACATATGGGAATGGGACCAATGCCCCCTCCTTTAGGTGGAATGCCTCATATGCCCCCAGGATCTAACATGCAATCAGGTATGGACATGCAAGGCCCACCCCAAATGCCAATGCCACCCTGGGGCGGACCTCCAATGGGGCCACCACCACAAATGGGTGTTCCACCTCAACCAGGTATGTCCATGAATCAAAGAGGGCCACCTATGGGACCTCCTATGGGTGGACATTGGGGCGCGCCAGCCATGCCACCGGGTCCACCAATGGGTAGTGGACCAGTTCCTCCTGCTCCACCCATAAGAGGTCCACCACCACCTCCCCAGTCTCCATCTCAATGGGATGAGTGATAGGATTGCATCCAATTTAAAAAATGTCCTGTAAACCTCATGGAAGAGGTTTGATGAGGATAGGGATTACACATGCCTCGCATGCCATAGCATGTAGCAATAATTTGTACACAGTTCTGGTTTGGTTTATAACTACCAATTTTATTCTATTTTTTTATCGTGAAAGGAAAAACATGATATCATTTCAGTGATGGTTATTATAAACTACAATGGTCCCTGCTCATTGTGATTGCTTTGGAACAATCTTTTTGATAACAATGAGTGAGGGATATAAATAAGATATAAATATGTTTTGAGACCGACTGATATTGATAACGATACCCGATAACTTTATTACCACAATCATAATAGCAGGGTCCACTGTATCGGACTCAAAAATATTGCAGGAGCGAAATTATGGTCATTTATGTCATTGCATTGTGATATATTATCGAAGCCCTATGCCCACCTGTTAAAATGAAAATTTGAAAACCATTCGACTTGATTATTAATATTATATCTCGGGAACATGTTTTTGAAGAACAAATTAAAGTATTTGGTAATAGTTGTAACTTTTGAACTTGGAATTGTACTCGGATTTTTTTTTCTAGTTTAATTTGGGTTTTTACTATCTCATTATTGTAAATTTTGCTTAAAATTTCGTTGATTGGGAAATTTCTTTGGAATAAAAACATGAAATACTGTAAACATGTCTGTTCAGTGCAGTGTTTCACATATTGTGGTAAGTGGTACTTCGAATTTATATCATTAGTCTAAACTAGAGATGGATGAAGTATGGTCACATGCAGACGGATATTCTCGCTAATTTTTTATATACTCTACAAGATTTTTTGAGACGATTACACGCTTTACAAGTAGCTATTCAGTAACATTTATGAAACAATAAAACATTGAATTCAGTTTTATCTGTATACCAAATATGTCACTTGTATGAATAATACTTATATATTTGTGTAAAAATAACTTCTATTGTTTAGTAGTCGGTTCTACTATAGTGTGCAGTCTACCTCATTATGTGGGTTTAGGGGGGTATAAGTATAAAATAAATCAAATTTTGAAAGAACCGAAAGTTTTCAAAAATTAATTGCTTAAAGAGAGTCACTGTTCATTACCTCTTGCAGTAGATGTAAAAATTAAATATCTTCAAATAATACGTGCTTGAAAATTTATAAAAAGTTCTTAGTGATAACATCAACTGAAATCCCGAATATGGTGTAAAAACTGCCAGGCATAATTCCATAATTCTATTTTTCTCTAGTATTAGTTCCTTGCTTATTCTGTCAATAATTGCCCTAATGGATATCTCTACTTCCCACTTGCCTGCCTAAAGTACATATTTAATTATCAACATGGTAAACAAGGAAAAGAGTTTCACTACAAACAAAAAAATTATATTTGTGGTTGTGTTGTTTGAAGCTCATCTGTTTGCGGTACTAGCGCAAATTTTCATCATAATGACAAAGAAGATAGTAATTAATGAAGCTCGGTTTGGTGATTTGATTTTGGAGAGATTGAATAAGTAATAAGAAGTTTTGTATTGGTCTCACTACCGTTTACAAGAAATACAGTTTTTCTCAGTATTTTCAGTATTCTGTTAAACTGTTGCATTCCGACTTAACATTGCATACAAGTAAGAAGGATTGCTTGGTTATACAAATGATTGTAATACACATTTCATTTCTCAAAGACATGTGTAACCTTAAGTTAGCATTACTGAGAACCTTTCTGTAGTTGAATATTAACTGCAAAATAAGTTGGGCACTGCTATTAAACTTTAAAATTCGATCTTCTGTGTAATTAAATAGCCATATATAGTTAGCTACCATAGATACACGAACTAGATAACATCTTGAGCTTACAACATTAACGTAATTTATTTGGTTAAGCTAACAGGATAAGGTAATGATTATTATTGTCTTTAACAACTCTAATATGCCCTAAAATTTGGAACTGAGTATATGTTTAGTGTAGTTGGAGCTCTTACAGATCTATAGTATACTGAATGTTCATGTGAAAGACTAACATTTACTGTTAAAAAGTGAGATATCCAGAATTTCCTAATACTATATTTAGATAAAATATGCTGTCTAATTTTTCAACAGATTACGGGAACAAAACAAGCATTGTGATTTCAAAATACAAGTTGGCGATGAAGAATTGTCTGCTCATCGGGTAGTGCTGTGTGCCAGCATATATTTTCACAGCAACAAATTTTTAATCATAAAAAAAGGAACAACTTTAAACTCCAAAAATCAAAACTACAGGTGACTAGTTCACTTGCAGCTCATCGTCTGCCTTCGCAACTGTGGATACCTGTAACAATACACACATTACTTCTTCTTCATATTCTATCCTGTCTGGTATCACAAAACATTTTGCAGGAGGATTTAATTCCAATGGCGCAAGACTGAATGATCTTGAGTGTTATGATATAATGAATGACACCTGGACACCCATTCTTAAAATTCGAGTTCCTTACAATTTGAATGCTGCATTTGTAATTGGGGATGAAATATATGCTGTAGGAGCAGACAGTAACAACAGGTCAGAGTTTCATAGCATCGATAATGTAATAATTGTAGGTTGTTTGCAAAGAATTGATTTCATCAAGGTGAAATTTTGTAGTGCCTTGCTGTATAAAAAGCATCCCACTACTGTATTGCCAAATATTCACAAAGCTAAAGTCAGTCAAACAAATATTTTCATTTGGTGTATGAAATTTGAAATTTAATTAGTAATGTTTTCCAGGATTAACATTCTGAAGCTGGGAATGGATAAAAACAGGTGGGAAGTAGTCAGCTATACAAACGAGCATGCCTCATCCGTCGCTGTTAACTTGCCTTTTTGAAATAGCAGTGCTTATATACTGGATTCCAAGGGCATACCTAAACTTTCGTGCCTGCTTTGAATAATTCTTTTCATCAATTTCTATTGTTTATTCGGCAAATTATCATGTATTCTATAATTATGCCTTCCAGTGATATTGCGAAAGCTATATAACATAATAATAATGTACGAGGCAAAAAATTAGCGTATGCTCGCTAGAAATTATTTATTCAAGGAAGATGTTTTAGATGTTTTTGCATTTTATCTTACTGTGGTATCTGTATTATAATTTTTATGGTACTTCTACGAATTTGTGAAAATGATTCGGTCATTCATTCGCCGCATTGTTTACGTGTTTAGTCGCCACAGTTGTGTACAGTAGCATCTCGTACTACTAGTGACCCTTTGTACAAGAAACTTGGTTTACGAGCCGCCATTCGTGAGTATTTTTGAAATAAAAATTCGCGTACGAGCGACCGTCATGCACGTTATACACAGTGACTGAGGTAGAGGTAAGCAATAGAGCGTTGCTAGCTGAAGTCATCGATTTCTAAGAATTCTAAGGAATAACACGTGCTCAATCTACAGCGCTTCTCCGACCAAGCGCAAGCTGAAGTCGTGCAATTCACGTGTTTATCTCGAAGCGGTAACATCCCGTGTGTTTTGTACTAGTTAATTAGTTAATCCTTTGATTAAAATAGTAGAACGGACGACGTTACTTTTATTTTGATTAATTTCATTTCAATTATTCAGTTGTCCGTTATTTTTGCTTAAGACTTGAGATTATGTCGTGCAAAAACACTAATGTGTCCTGAAGGGTAAGGAAGTACAGTAATTTTGTGTGCATGGCAGGCATCCCCAAAAGGCGGGGATGGCGAACGCGAATCCTTATCCCAACCTTATACATCTATAAGGTTCATTTAAACGTAGTTTACTTTCCCGCAGTCGATATCCACCACTGTTCTGCTCCTGGATCGCGGGGATAATTTGAAATGCGTTACGCTTTATTAAACTCGAATCATTTTACATGTGTACGCTGAAGTCTATGCCTAACATTGCGGTCTCTATAGATAGCATATGTATCATATACAATATATACCTACCTATTATATATTGGTAATTTTTATTCAGATACTTCGGTACAGACTACTTTGACGCTACGACCACGCATCAGTTCAGTTATTTCAGTAATATGAAAATTTATTGCATGCATATATATATATATATAAATGCTGTGGTATAGGTAACTAGTTATTACAGAAAACTATGGATAAAATCCCGAAGTTCATTGAAGATCTCAGCAATAAGGATTTGAGGCAGGAGCTACAGAAAGTTGGCATAAACTCGCCAATTACCCCGACGACACGGCGCTTATTCCAGAAAAAGCTGGCAAGGAAGTTGGGGATTACTGCAGTATTGAAATTTGAGGTATTCAATTTCTTTTTTGTAGCAGTAATGCTGAATTTGTGCAGAAAAAAGGATTCTTGATGTAAATAGTCAGGTCAAACCTATCAAAAGTTGTCGAAAAGAGGACTAGTCAATTGCTAGGATAAATTCAATGTTAAATTTCTATTATAAAATATTAATAAACAAAATATAAGTAAAATACTAATATTATGAACTTGTAAGTATACGACTCCCAAGTCAATTGTGTTTAATGATTTGTGATAGTTCATGCATAATAGAAATTGTTTTTTTGGGACGTAATAATAGTCCTACTTTCAAACTGCATGTAACAGTAGTCTTGAATTGTTCTTTAGTGGACGAGAGCAAGTCTCCACATTATTTTTTTCAAAATATCTTCTACCTTATGAAATGACACTTCATAGGAAACATAGGAAGGAATGATCATGAAGTTGAAAAATTGTTTGACTATCCGTAATTATCAATAAAAGACTGCAGATATCATTAGCCAATAAAATCTAAAATCTAGACTACTGTCAGATAATACTAAATACTGAACACAATGCAATGTTGATGATGCACACACATCCGTTCGGATTTAGAGTAGAATTATATTTCCTAAAGTTTATATGGTTAAAACCAAGTGTGACCCGTTCCATGTGATACAGTAGAAGCCGCTAAATATGACCACGGACTAGCCACTTTTTAGGACCATTTTTGTACGGTCATGAATTTTGCCATACAAAATTCTCGGTTTATTATAACTAAACTTCGGATATTATGACCACTTTTTCCATAGCTTTGCCGGAAAAATTTGCGATTTTTTGCAAAAAGATCTTGTGCAGAGAGACATTACCAAGTTTTTTTGCACCCAAAACTATCTAACCTACAAAACTTATGACATTGTGACCATTCAGATAATATGACCAAAATGGTCCGGTCCCAAGGTCTGCTTCTACTATACTTCCTTTATAAAGCATACAATATAGCAATATAATTAATTTTTTTGATCCTTTTTTTACTGATAGCAAAACTTGTGATTTAATCTTGTAAGTCTAGTTTTATTTTATGTTTTATTTAAATTCCTTTAGATAGTTCGTACAATTAGTGGTTTGAATAAAGAGTAAGGGTAACCTGGCAACTGTTATCATACCTGTTTGATTTCATAAGGACAAAGATCTATCAGATGAGCCTTTGCAATCTACTGCAAGCGGTGAGACTGCAGCCGAATGCAGTGAACTTCCAGATCAAAAGTTTCATCATAATGAAGAAAAAAAGAGCAATCACATCTATTATGGAGTTTTTATACCAAAATCATCTTCTGATGCTCCAGAATGTCTAACAAACTCAGACACAGGTTAGAAATAAATATTATTATACTCTAAAAAATCACCGATCACGGTACCTTAAGTCATTGGAGTGGGGAGTGTAATATTTAGTAATCAATTCTTTTGGCTGAAATTCGACTGCCAGGTCTATCGACCATGAAGCGAAGAGTGAGAAACTGACTGTACCAAGCTAGATAAAAAATGTATGAATAATAGTAATTTCACTTGAACTGTGGGGAGTGATAGGATAGTTCAACATTAAAATTTCAAAGAATGAAGCATAGGGAATTAAAAAGGGTAAAGTCCCAAATAGAAGAAGTTTTGTTCATGCACTTGCGTTATAATATTCCGTTATTAACACTTGCCTTTCCTGGTACATTTTATAGGTATCTATATGTAATTTTTATCCTTGAAACTTGCTACATTGATAAATGTAGAATATGGAACATGTCCCCTTGTTAGTTTTATGCAACTGAAAACAGAAACACTACTGGCCCATTCATTCAACAATTCTCTATGTTTTCTGATTTCATATATTGCATTAGTGATTTATACGTGTTGCCACTGTGTTGGAAATTTCACTGAATTTGTGAGAGGCCATTTAAAGTAACCGATCACAGATATCATATAGTACTATAGTCAAGTTTCCACTTCTTTGAAACCATCAGAGCTATTTGAAATTATAACAATATTGCTAATATAAAAAGGAACCAATGAATGTACGCTGCAACTCGCATCTCGGGATTTTTAATATCCTACTCCAGGTACTAACTACAAAAACTGAATTTCAGTCTCCATAGTACCACATAAAATTTTGAACCTTTGTATATGTTTTGTACAGGAGAAATGATCTTTGAAAATAAAGAAAACGCTATCAAAGAAATGAAAAGTCACAAACACGCACGCTTCAAATCATTTTCATGTTACGAAGATGCTCAGCGTTTTGTCATGGACGATTCTAAAACTGAAAGCAATATATCACGGTAACATCACTTTACTGAATGAAAATACGCCATCTTTTGTGTACAAATGTATGCTGTTTTTTATTTTAGAGAAACTAACACAAACAAATCTGAATTGAGTGATGAAAGCAATAGGTTTAAAACACCCAAACAAGAAGAATTAAATGTTTTAATGAATTTGATAATGCAAGGAGATCTGGAGAATGTGAAGAACCTAGTGTGGAATAATCCTAAGTATCTAATTACCTCTGCAGATGCACCGACGATATTGAAAGCAAGTGCAAGGTTTTTAACAACTGACCTTTATAGAGTTTGCAATAAGATGTTGTATTGTGGGCGTCTCTTTCTACCAGATACAATGCAATCCATGTTGCAGCTAAGGAGAACAAAGCAATCGTGTGTCGTGAGATCTTGTCCGTGTTGGGAAACCTCGAATTTCATCAGCTCATGTACGGTAAAAAATCAGATCCAAACGTTATGGAGAATCGCATTAAACATTTGATAGATTGGTACCTGAATATGCCAGACAAGGGCATGTTTGAAACTCCTCTCCATATTGCCTGCAAGTTAGGACACAGAGGTATCTATGTTTTATGTTCTAAGTGTAGTTGTAAAAACATCACACTGTTCGTTTGTGTATGCATCCACCCTGTTTGACTTACGGCGATCAATTTTTTGCACATAAACTGTAATCAGTATTGTTAAGGGTAGGAAGAACTGGAAAATTGGAATTATGCAAGTGAGATTTTAAAACTTAGCTCTAGAATCTATAGAAAGCAGCAAGATCGAATACTAGGTGAAGTGATTTGATGTTCTTTAATAAATGTGGATTCTAATGGAGACAAATGTTAATGCTGTATACTGCATGTTTGATTTCCTCAAATACAAAAATTATCATGACGAACGTGACATGTTAATGCTGAAATATACTAGCTAAAAGTAGAACAGCTTGAGGTACATTTAGCATTTTGACAGCATTATATCCTGTCACTGAGAAATCTGAATGCACTCAGTCCAGTATTGCACCTTCGAACGATCTTGTCGCAAAACATTGTGGCGCCATTTTGACCGTTGCCATGCCATACCCGAACAGATAAAATGTTCTGCATCCTGTAGAGCAGTGTTTCTCATTCAAGCTCTTAAACAAAAGATAAATAATAGTATTTAACTAACATTTTTTTATCCACATTTTTATAATAGAAATCTAACATTTAAGAATTTATCTTTACGAGTGACCTGTGTATGTGAGTATAATATGTCACTGTATTAACTGAAGTTTAATTATTATTATTCCCATAATTTTTCTATTGTATTGGCCTCACCTGGTCTGGTGCTCGGTAGTTTGCAGCTCATATAGGTCTAAGAAAGTAGCCCCTGAAAAAAAAAAGTTGAAAATCCTTGCTTTTGAGCAATTAAGTTCCACAATTTTTTTTTTGATAAAATGGTTAAAAACATGCTAGTAAATATAGATTGTGCATGAAGATCGTTAATTAGGGTTTCGGAGTTTTAAGTCTTATCACTGGCGCAACTACCCTACCAACTACCTTACCCAACACTGACTGTTGCATACTTATTGATTGCACCACTGATTGTAAAATACTTTTTTGATTGCAGATGTTGTCACAGAGTTGATATCTTATTCCCTGTGTGATGTGGATGCCAAAAATAAATTTGGTGATGCACCGAGTGATATTGTATGTTCAAGGGCTGCAAAAGAAAACCTCGTCTACAAAGCAGAAGTTGAAAAACTCTTGGTTGGCCAGTACTTCATTCCCTTGTTAAGAAATCACGACAATACCGAACAGGCAATTGTAGGGAATCCATGGAATACGAAGCGTTGCTGCGATGTATACGGTATTGCGAGCCCCAAAATGCAAGATAGCTGTTTGGATAGTGATTCGCCGCTGAGACCAGATCTCAAAGTTAGTGCCATTGCCGGACCAATGTCAAAAGCCCAAGCCGAAACGTTTCGAACAACATGGACAACTCCCTCGAAACATAAAAATTTAGGTAAGTCGTGGTGAATATTAATTATGGTAATTTCCGGCCTATATCCGGGGACATAGCACACCCTATAATTTTTTTTTAAATTGTAATTTAGAAATAGCGTGCACATATCCCATAGGGTGCATTTAAACAGAGAAAAAAAAGCGAGAGTTTACTTCGAGTTTGAGCCCATGAAGTAGAACATGGTTATTCTTTTTCGCTTGATTGTTATCAAACACTAAAGGAACTTAGTGGAAATTACGAAAGTCGTTATTTACCAAACTGATATAAATCTAGCATTTTCCAATATTGTCTACTTGCGCTTAAGGAAAACGAATATCAAAATTGGGAAGAGCCGATAGTGAAAAGGGTCATGAACATATAGGAAGAGTAATTGCTGCAACAGGAGGAATTGGTTGGTTAGAATACTGGGATTTTCTAACAGGTTTCGCTGACTTTACAAAAGAAGAGAGCCTGGAAAAGCTTGAAGAATATTTAATGCAAAGGTATGAGTTATTACACCTGTTTGACATATTGTGTACTTTCTTTTTTTCTATAAATCTTAAGAGTAGAAGGGAATTTGTATGTGGATGACATGATTACACCTATAATTTTAAATACCAAGCTCTGACATTGGTACCTCTAAACCAGGAGTTCTTATACTTTTTTAAAACGGACCCCTAAATAATTTTTTTGGTGCGCGCGGACCCCTGCAGCCTAGTCTGAGGGATGCTCGTTCAGCTTTGTAGGCTTCATACTTCCATTGGCAAGAACAATCCCTCATAGAAAACAATGTGGCTTTTGTGTCACATCAGCAATGAAAGGAAAACCAAAGGAAATATAATCTTTACTGTATTTTCTTTTCTTGATATTATGATATTAAATGATAAGCTTTTTTTAGATGATGGGCTGATTTTTACATGAAGATTAGCCTTAAGCTTAAAGAAAAACGAAGAACATTGACAAATAACTATTACAACAATAAACAATCCAGTTTATTTTTTTTTCTGAAAAATGTATTCAATTTTTGAGCTTACATGTTAACATTTCCATTGTGACTGCTCTAAACTGAGATGATATATGATCCTGCATTAGCCAAGTGGTCAAAAAAGCTGAAACATTTCGCTTCGCTGTCACTTCATAAAATGAATCGCAAACATATGATGAATCGGTATATTTAAATGGAGGAAATTCCTGATGGGAACTTTATGTAAAGGGGAGTTCGTATAAAGAGGATCCTGTATTTTGTATTGTATGAGAATTCGAGGTTAAACAAAACTTAAATTCTTAGTTTGCTGAATTTTATTGTACGAGGTTCAATTGACTACATAACTGACCAAGGCTGTTGATGTATTTATACCAGACTGTGTTTGGTACCCATGGAATTGTTGGTTATAAATAAAGCTCAAAGTAAGAGTTGGAATGTTTTTTTTTTTAATGGAATGTATGTCATTAGCATATGTTGAACTTTTTATTTAGATTGTCACAAGAAAAAAAAAAAGTTGACGGAGACATTTCTGATCTCGCCGATATGTTTGATACCATAAATATAAATGAAAGTCAACCAAAGAAGGAGTTAAATGCTGCAAACTGTATAGACATTCAAAAACAATCAAACACCAACTCACGTCAGATGGAGATTCAAAGAAGTCCATCAGAAGGTGTAAACCAAGACTCTGCAGCACATTCTTTGCATGATTTCGATGTTGTTAAAAAACTATTTGGTAACGTTTGTGAGAAAAAAGAGGTGAAAAGCTGTGCATCCCCAACAGGGAGTGACATTGCGCTTGATTTGTCAGAGAGATTACTAATAGACAAAGATGAAGATAGTAGGAAACTCGAAAGTACTGCGGAGTCGCCTTTTTGCGCTGATAGAAGGTGAGTGGTGTACTTGCTATTTACTTTTTTAAATTACTACAAGGCAGTTGGTTGTCTGTTATTAGCGAAAGTCACGAAAGTGTTTTGAGCTGATATTTAAAAATTCCAACACTGATTACACTAGCAGTGCACCAGTGCTATGTACATGAAGTAAAGGCCGGTGTTGTTAACAAGTTAAATCTATCATGAGCTATGTTGTCGACGCATTCAGTGGCATTGCCGCGACATGGAAAATTGGGCTAAAAATAACAGGCATTTTTAATTTGGACCACTCCGTTTTGTGTATCGAGATGAGAATGCGCTGTTATTGAATGTTTTAATCGGAATTCTTTCAAAAGATGACCAAGTCTGTTTCGTATCACACTTGCGTTTTGCATTTGCGATGCTACAATGTATCAGAGTGTTATGAGTCCTTTCAATATGTCTCAAATCTCCTTCGTTCGACGCAAGAGGGTAGGATGAAGAGTAAATGAGGACAGACAGAGATACATACTTTTTTTTCTTGTTTTATTAGTAGCTTCCACAGCGCTCTCTCAGAATGTTATCGCTGTCCTACACAAAGGTCCAGCGACGTGTTCTCGTCGCCGTCTTCCGAATCATGTTCCAGTTCTGACAGCATGAGTAAACAACGCAAAGAAGGGGAAAAGATCTTTCTAACAAGGTGAGTTTGAGCTTGTGCCGATTTGAATTCATGCAGATGGCAATCCATATAGTTTTTATTTATTTTCTTGCAGCATGTATCCAACTAAGCTGGACCGAGATGTTACGATGGCAATAGGTGATACTCACATTGACAAAGATAAATATCCGCTCTTAAATCGTTGGAAATCGTGTGTCCTGGAATTTTCAGAACCAGAAAGACAAAGGTACATTATTCAACCTGTCATGTTCATACCTGTTACTGCACATAGATCAGTATGGGCAAACTTTTTTCCTTGAGGGTCACATAAACATCTCTAATCTCTCTAATTGGCCACATTTGCCTCAAAGCTGAGTTATTTTCAAACAAAATTAGAATTATCCTCCTTAACTGAATTATCTAATATAATTAACTAGAATGTTATGTCGCTTCATAAATGTTATCGTTCATTGTAATGGTGTCAACTATACATTTGGGTATTACTGGTTTCCACTATTGGGTGGAATTCTATCGTTTTTAATCTTCTATCCTGATCCTTTTTTTGGTTTTGGAAGTGTTATGTTAAGCCTGCTAATCACACTACCATGCTAGACATGTATGACATTTGCTAAACTAGCAAATCATTTTTAATAAACACTTTCTGTTGGTGAATACGAAAGGACGACTATATATCCCTGCATTGTCTGTAACCATTCTAAAGAATAATGGATATATTAAAAATTTGCTCATACAGTGAACACTCAATTATCCAAATCCTCGATTATCCATACACTGCCACCCGATGAGCTCATTATCGATATATCGTTATCAACACACCTTACTTCAACAAGATTCAAACACTATAATATAAAACTGTGAAAAGCTCATTTGATGAACAACTGGCTAATCTTAACCTTCCCATTCATGGTAGCCAGTGTGGGTTTGAATGTAATAATGTGTTGCACAAAATTTCAGCATCTGATTGATCATGATGAAAGGAAGCACAATAAAACTGTTAGCATTCATGTATTAGTAATAAAAAGTATCGGGATCACTAGTTTTGGTTGTCTGTCTGTGACGAGTTGATAATTATGCAATAATTACCATATTTGAATTCATTTTACTATGTAAAGGACTATCCTCCCATACATGCCTTATCTTGTCGGAGGTTTTGTTAGGGTCAGTCAAATCATTGTTATGGGGAGTCAAGTAATATTATGGATCTTTATATCCGACAGATGGAGAACTCCGAGAAAGCAAATTCCACAGCATTCCCGAAGGAATTTTTCCCATACTGGAGTAGCAGCTGAAGCAATGCTAACACCTAAAAGAAATACAAGATTTTTTCTATAATGTCGTTCAACAAAACTGCCTGACTCTTCATTCCTTCCAGGACATCAAAATTAAACTATGTATGTTATTTCACCAATTTTACTATATTATATCACATTGCACTGCACCAATATACTGAGAATAAAAACATTATCAGGACGGTTTCTTCTTTGCGACCATCGTCTGCCTTTTTAGCAATATTCATGTAATTATTGTAGAGAATGTGTCTTTAAAAACTCCCTCTTCCCACTCTGTCACGCGGGATTAATCGCAATTCCGATCCGTGCTTTAGAAATACGTTCCCAGCATTCTGTGCAGGATTAATTCCAATGCCATCTAAAAAATATACAATAATTTAGTTCTGATGTGTAGTTCCATGCTGTATTGTTTAGTTGTTCCTGAATTTCATACCTTGCTACCGGTAATACAATGTGGGATGAGTACATAATCCTTAATTTATGGGTTTTAAACCATTCTGCAATACTTTAATAATCCGAAATCGGATGTCAGTAGTTTTATGCAAAAAATACCAGGGCTGTAGAGTCTCCTAATAAATTAAAATTGTAACATAAATATGTTAAAATTTCAAGAGAAAATGATGCATGCTGAGTCAAACATTTTATCTATAGACTCTACAGCTCTTGAAATATAAATGCTTGCATTTCTTTCACCGTGATTTCGTTTATTTTCCTTTCCCAAGGAGTTTCTATTAAAAGTATTAACTTTCATCTCGACTACCTTTGTAGGTATGTGTCCAAAGTAAATGCTTAGTCTAGATCAGAGGTTCTAAACATTGTTTCCGTATTCCTCCCTTACCTACCCCAGACGCTTGCTCATTACAGAAAACAAAAGAACAAAAAATCAACGACATATTTACAAATTTTCATACAACTTTAATGAGAACCCTGAGCTTCGTGCTGAGAAACTAATAGTCATTTGTCATTATAACACCAAGCTAGTAGGTAAATCTAGATTCTAGAAATTTTTAGATTCTAAAGATTGTATCATGTAGCGCTGATAACATCAGACCTTGCGTACACAGACAAAAATACCTAGAAACTATTTCCCTAATTCCTCCCCCCCATCCCGCCTGGGCAAATTTCCTCCCAGGAATTTTAAATTCCCCCTTTAGGGAGCCAAGTGGCTCCGGTAGTGAACCACTGGTCAAGGTGATATAATATAGTGTGATTGTACATAATAATGCGATTGTTAAGGTCCATTAAGTGTCTTCGCAGAGTCTCGTTGATTAGGATTCAATAATTTCAGCCTTATTCAGCATTCAGTATTAACCTAGTATCCTAAACTCCAAATCATATTTTCCATTGCCATTCCCCAAGGATGTAGGGTTAAATTAGGGCAGTTATAGTTGGAATCCTATACCTTAATGATTTTGTGCAAGTGAATCATGTAACACTTGTAGCATTCATAACTATTGGCACAAGGGAAATCCCTTCGATTCAACAAGCATGATGAACCAGAGGACAGAATCAAGATCAGATATAGCTCTTATGAAAAACCAATATTATGCTAAAGAGATAATTTCAATGGTAGGCAAAGAACAGCCATCACATCTACACATAGCAGGTTAATACAGACTAACCATTCGTTATAATAGCACTGGTAGCTGATGGTACTTTAAATTGCTCTGCTGCAAACTTCAATACCGCAGTAAATGGTGTGGATTCTGGTACACTCAGTCTAAATCAAACAATATACCTTGTTAGATAGAAGAGGTATTTTGTGTTTGTAAATACAGACGACTGATGCCAGTTATTTTGTGCCCTAGGACAATACTAAAACCCCAAATACCACCCGAGTGTGGACAAGATGTCAGCTACAGCAGCATTTAGTATGATACAGTAGTATTTAGCTGTTATTCCTGGTACTTCAGGTTTTGGTATTGTCCACCCTAACCCAAAAGGCTATTCGATAAAACAAGGCTGCGTCATAAAGATTCCAATTTAATTGTCAGTTGCATTTATGCAGAATTACTTATTATTCTGTACCTATGCAAGGTTATGCCAAGATAGGGCATGATGAGAAACAGCATTTTGTCATGTAGAATATTACAGGATAATATATTATCATCACAACTTTTTTAGCCATACCCCGAAGCCATACCCCATATTCCGTCCATATTTTCAGCTCTTAATTTATCCCTAACCCAAATATGAATGAATAGGGAGTTCACCTGGGAAACATGTTTGTACACCCACTGTTGCATTTGTTTTTAACAGGGGTTCGGTGAGTCTGTCTCAGGGGTTCGGCAGAGGTCAAGAATTCTAAGACTATTTTCAACAATACCATTTTTGGCGAAAAAAACATTCATCAATGTTCTTTGAACACAGTGATTTTGTGTGCAACTGATGGTTCAATTTGTGCACTAAAAAATATGTGCCTCTGTTTTAAAGAAGTCTTATTTCATTTTTCCAATAACGAAGGGTTCGGTGAATGCACTGATAAATCTTGCAGGGTTCGGTACCTCCAATTGAGTTAAGAACCACTGCACTGGTGTCAACCCCTTCTATATGTAATCAAAATTAACATCTGAAAGCGTAGGATTTCTAATATAAATGTACTATTATACCACTTACACTTTATATGGAAGCTTTGGGTCTGATGTCAACGTTATTCTAAATGTAACCGTCGCCCTAAAATACAAAGAAAAATATTACTGTCAAAACCTGGTTACCATAGCGCCGATAAATACTTACATTATCTTCGGAAAGTATTTGTGCTGCACGAGATACAAACGAATGAACCACCAAAAGTACTATCACAATGTAAATTTATTAAGTCCAAATACAATTAAATTTTTAGGCACGGACTAAACTTCAGCGATAACATATGTCAAGTGACGTATGACATAGTACTTAGAATTGACGGAGCGTGACCATCCAGGGTTAAGCGAATCATGCAAATCAAAGATGTTTAGCGCTAATTTATAATAGATAAGTGATGTACCACTGATAACAAATATTGTCTATAAAAACCGGGATAAAAGAATTTCCTTATTATATTATATGTCATAATTTGAATTGTTCATGCCTAACCTCGCACAGAATACCTCATTAGCTAAAAATGAAATCCGAATCCGAAAATTAACCTTTGACTTATGACCTAAACAGTTACAATAGCAACATCACGACGGTAGAAACCGGGGACGCGTTCACAAAATCTGCCCGCACAGATTTATATGAATTGCTGTTTCGCAGTAGCGAGGCCCAGTGAAACCTTAATACAGAGTAATAGTTGGGAAAACTTTGGCAGTGCGAAACGAAACACTCGTACATAATACTGCAATTTGGAAAATTCAATTATTTTGTTTTTTAAAGATTGTTTACTGGTGGTATTATTATTACTGTTTTTGCTTGAATTTGAGGAGGTGGCGTATGGTTAATAAAATCAGGAATAGGGAATCAAATTGTAAATATTCGAAAGCATTATTTCTTTTTTGTCATTTTAATAATACACATTAAATCAGTCAACCGAAACAAGCGACATCGCGAAATCACTGAACCGTGACCACAACGCGAAAATGGTGTTTTTTCATTTTTCAATTTGATGAATCACAAATTTTATTTGATCTGATATTCAGTTAGCATTCCTTACGAGAAGATATCTTTATATATCTCTTAATAATCTTTCTTGGTCATCATCAGGATGCAGGACATTCGTACGTACTGTGAGATCATGGTGATTTGCTTAACTGAAACAAATGGCATTTTTATTCATATTTGGTCATGCCATATTGCACCTTTACTTCTTATGCAATACTGGTTACAAGTGGAAGGTTGAAGGGTTAATAGCACTATTATCCATGGGATAGGTTGTGAAGGTAACATTCCTCAAAACCATGCAGAAATATGGTCGTAATAATGTCATAACGATGTTAATGTAGGTATTTATTGTAGTAATTAGCAGTTATAGTGGTAAAACCTGAATACGACTTAATATACAGCCGGGTCCCGCTTATCGCGGTTTCGCTCAGTGCAGAATTCACTTAATACATAATGCGGCATAATTTCACTTCTCGCGGATCTCGCGCCAACTATAGGGCATTTATAGAGTTTATAACAAACCCCTATAAAGAACGTTAAACGAAAATGTGAATCTACCACTGCGATTTCGAAACTGAAGAGAAAGGCCATTTAATTAGAACAAAAACTTGAAATAATTAATAAATATGAAACTGGTGCTAAGAAGGCCAGAATAGGGCACGATTACTCGATGAATGAATCGACAATACGGAGTATTTTGGAACAAAGAAAAGTTTACAAGGACCAAGGCGGTTTATTGCGGTTTTTGCTTATCGCGGTGTTCTGCATGCACCAATTAACTGCGATAAGTGAGACCTTGCTGTATACACGATTAAACTTTTTCTGGAACACTTGTATCAGAATTATATGCTACTTGCCTAAAAGAACTCACAGGCTCGATAAAGCATGAAATTGAGCTAGATTTGGCCTACAGGCTGTAGTTTCTGTTGCTGATATGGAACTAGATGTTATCTCCATTTTAAACACTATTTAAAACGAAGATATATTTGAACAATTTGTGTATTGTGTAATGTGTATATTATTGTGTATTTGTGCATACTAATAATTTGTCTCTTCGTGCCAGCTATGCAAAATGTCTTTGAGATTATGTTGAGAAGCATGAAGATTTTTTAGTTGGAGTTGTGGAATCAAAATGTATAGATCTTTCACTGCCAAACCGGGCAATGATTTAATTGACCCAGTAATTAGACCATCCTCTGCGAATGCAAACCTGCAGAGTAGTTCTGTGAGGAACATCTTCACAAGTCTTCGTCCATCCACTGCTGCCGCCCACCAGATTTCATCTGCGGTACCTGTGCAATCAAGTCAAAATGAACCTGCGTTGGCTCCACCGCCTACCATTAAAGGTTGTATAAAAGATTAACTCGGTGTAGTGTAAGGTGCTGTCATGCGGGGCTACTACCTTTGCAATGTCATATATAATCTGTGGTCTGGTGTTTTGGGAAAGGTGTTTACTCACTTATTTAAGAAGTGGAGCAGTGCTCCATCACTATTTCAAATATAATTGCAAGTCAAGTTTTTCAGTAAGGATATTTTCAAATTTTACTATACAGTATATATATATAAGAAAAAAATGTAAGAAAGAAATTTCTTGATTGAATCCTAATCATATGATGAAAATGGGTCAAATTAGCCAGTAAAGCCTCAAACAGGGCTAGTGTGGAGTGGAGGGCAGCCGTTACACAAAACAGGCTTTGACTCCTCGTTTTATGATACCCTCTATTTGTAATTAAAATATTTATTTAATTCCGATATTAATTGAAGCACACAACATTACATCACTGTCAATGTATAACATGCTACTTAATATCATCCTATTATTTAAAGTTTGGAGAAGCGGACAACCCTGTGTTCCCTTCCTTTTTTTAGCACTGCACCACTGCTTATTATAACTAGGGATGATGGGAGATCGTTCCTTAGAAATAAGCACAATAATATTTTCTAAGACACTGTTCTTCAAAATAGGCACAAATCTTAGAAATAAGCACGATCTGGCAGCCCTGCCTATAATGTAATCGGCGTTGTGTCATTTCAATTTTAGAAGCTTTCGTCAAACAAGACAGGAGACTTACTTTGAGTGAAGTTGATGGTATTGCCAGCAAGGCTAAGCTGCTTACTAGACTAAACACGCCTGCCTTAAGAACTGGCAAGATCAAGGTTGGATGCTGTAGTCTAATGTAGTCTTCCACATTACTATTTCTGCTAACCACATTCTATTTTTTCCATGTTAATAATTTTTTGGAATTGATTCCATAAGGTTAAACTGCATTTAAATAAAAACATTGTGGCATGAAATATATACAGAACTCTCATAACATAGTAACTATTTTTAAACATTAGATTGAAGAGAGGATAACTTTAGAACAGCTTCACAAGATCAAAGCTGCGTTTGAGGTAAGGTGCTGTTACTTCACTAGCTAATACATTGAAGAACACTTGACTATGACAACTAATACTGTATGTCACCAGGTTACGATCGAGACTTATGGTATTCCACAATTATACCGGTACTCTAATCCCCGGTTATTTACAATTACCAATATTTGAATTGTTCATGAATATTATTATTATTTACAACAATCTAAACTACCAAAATCAGAGATACTCATCTTGTTTTTAACTTGTGCATTTCCTGTATCACTAATGCTGCATATGTATCGTAAAACACTTATTCGATTTCCCTACAATGTTCAACCGACAGTATGTCCTGAGATTACATGGTAACCTCATTCTAGCATTTTCAAGTACCATAACTGACCTCTCAAGTACCATAAGCATCATCCAACAATGTGGCAATGTGTTGAAATTGCAATGAAAATAATAATATTGTGTTTTCAATTTGATGAATTATTTTGTATGTCAAATTTTAGTGTTGTTCTGAGTTTAGTGATTGATTGGTTGTCTGTCTATCAGGACGCGGATACTGATGGTAGCGGCACCCTGGATATTGATGAATTTAAAGGCGTTGTAAAAAAATCACTTGGAGTGAAAGGCAGGGTAAGTTTAATTTTGTTTGTTGTTATGCTATTATTGTTGTCACATGGAATATTATTATATGCAGAATGAAGAACAAATTATGGCTCTCTTCATGAAAATTGATTCTTCGTCAGATGGAGAAATTGACTGGGTATTGCAAAGTTTTTTTAATTCTTCTATTAGCAAGAGAGTGGTTTCTTTTGTTGCCTGAATTACATCAGATGGGGCAACTTGTAGAAAATGGTATTCCTTACTTTGAAGGATCCAAATAATTATTGCAAATTGTTTTTTTTAGGATGAATTTTGTACATACATGCAGCTTGAATATGCGGAGAAGGAAGAAGCGGTGTTGAGAGGAAAACGAGTAACATTTGTTATTCCGCCTCCATCTGTTGCTAGTCCTCATCACAAAGCTCCTGTTCTTCGAATTTTAAACTTAGCTGATTCATCACTTATGTGCTGTAGTCAGGTAACGCCATTACACTCATTCTCATTGTTTTATGAGGATTCAATGAACAAGTTACTAGAAGTTGCTCCCTAATCTCATTAAGTGTTTCTATATATACTATATATGACCAAAAATGAATCATGCAAATTATTTGCAAATTAATAATGAATTACAAAAATTTACTGAATTTAGCTATTTATTAACTTCACTTCTAGTAGAGATATTTCTGGTTCAGTAGAATTATTTATCCAAGGGTATTGCAGTAGTATGAGTTTAATGCAAGGTTTTCACAATGTAAAAAGGAATATGTATAGTACATTTTATTCAAGTACAGTACACACTTGCTAAGTCCCATTTGTCAAGTTGTTATTTGCTGTAAGCTGGAATGACCGACTCACTAAGGCCATGGTACGATAATATGGCAGTAAAAATTAAGAATTTTTTTATAGTTATTCGGTATATGGGTTATGCTATAATAGCAAGGATTGGGATATAAATCAATTGCTAATATATTTCATTCAAAGAACAAATGGATATTTCAACAAGAAAATTGTCTCCATGCTTATTTAATGCTGAAAATCTTACCTTATATTAATTGGCCTTTTGCTCAGACTACCAATATGAAATTGTGTTCAATATGAGTTACATAAGAATTGGGAGATTATTACGGGGAGCATGATGTACACTCGAAAATGGTATTGATATGAATTGTATAGAAGCATTGAAATTACTTAAAAGTGTTGCACGGTCAAGAAATTTAATTTGCTATTGGATATTCTCAAAAATTCTCAAAAATAACTGTATGTTATTTCTGTATTGTAGGAAGGACTGTTCTCATTTTGGTCAAGCAAACTGAAATTCAGGAAACATCGTTACATTGGTGCTGCCAATGCTGGGAAATCAGTTTCTCTAAAACCATCTGTGGTAAATTTCTTCGTTTTTATATTGCTACAACACTGTGTCTCACTATTGCCTCGCTAAATGCTTGTCTTTTTCATAGTGGGTGACAGACATTGGCTTGCTACCAACCCACAACAAAGTTATTGTCAGCACTGGTGATAGAGAACTCCAGTTTTATGAGGTTTCTACTTTTGAATTTTATTTCCGTATCACCGGACTTGACAGTATACCACTGCGCTTGGAAGCTTCTCAGATTGACAATGACAATTGCATCATTGCATATGGAGATGATCAGGTGAGAAAATTGGAGCCATTGTGTTTAGTTTTGCTTTCCAAAATCTGGAATTTTGATAATTTGCTACGGCATGATCTTACAACACCACATATTTTCCTTATCACAGTTAACAAACTAAACATTCGAACAAATTAACAGATCTACATACAAGTAGTTAAAGTGATTACAACATCAGTTTGTTGTTAAGTGACTACTGACTGTCTAGTGTTCTTTTACCATTTGTACTGTGAATATAAAACTTCATATAATAATAGTACAAATTATCTGGAATAAATTACTCAGGTCTCAATGTTTTCAAAGCAATCACTATTTTCTGTATTACTTGTTTTCCACCTTATATATCTTGATACAAATTAATGTGGCCTGTAATTAAATTTTAAACTTGAGTGCTTACTGTTGACCTTCGATTTCCTGGATTAATAGGGGTTTCTTCTTTATCTGATGGGGCTTGGGTTCAGGATAATGGGTGGTTACATTAAGAGCTAGAGTAAGGGGGGGGATGTTAAAATAGGACAAGTTAGGGTGTGGTATACATTTAACTTGGGTATATGTATAGGGTAGTAGTGACATTGTTATATCATCCTGCTATTTATTCCGTGTGTTAAATTCCTTTTGACATTTCTTCCAACTTCTCAAAATTCAATTCTATAGCCATTTTCTTCTGGAATCTTTTCAGTGTAGTGCAGAAAATTTCACTTGTTAGAAGATTAGTGAAATCATGTAAATCTTTTACTAGATGATATTTTCATAAAGATTGCTAGTACTAGTGATTGCTCTATCACTCAATTATACCTATTTTGTTCAGGGTTGTATCACTATCATTACAATAAATCAGCTAGGTGAACTTTTAAGACTGTGGAAAAAAGCTCCTCTTGTTTCTGGTGTTCCAACTGTTCAGATCCAAGACATTGGTGCTGGACATTACACTTCACTGGTGAAATGGAAGGTACATGAAGACTGGGTAACCGAGGTACTATAGTCAGTGTTCATCTTGTTAATTTTAGCAGGACGTATATTTAGATTGCATTTAATTTTTTAACTTCATTGGTAAGATACTAGAGCACAGGTTCTGTACTCTTTGTGCAGAATGCTTGTGGGTAAATGTTACATAAAATTGATCTGTCTTTGCATTTACTGCATACAATGTGGAACTTGGGTATAGAGGTTATATTTGTTTTTAATCAGAGTCTGAGATTGGACTTTTTGTATCATGTNATACAATGTGGAGCTTGGGTATAGAGGTTATTTTTGTTTTTAATCAGAGTCTGAGATTGGACTTTTTGTATCATGTATTAAAGTATAATTAGGTCACTGTGAAAACTACCCATTGCCATTAATTGTGACCTAATAATCATAACAGTCTTTCTGGTAATGAAAAGGACAACTTGTCTTGAGTAAAATTGTCTGAGGTGAAATTTTGATGGTGTATATCCAGTGCCGGATTAAGGCTTTGCTGGCCCTAAGGCACATTTTGATAGGTAGCCTGAATATACAGATATTTTGGGTTCACCGATAAAAAGAAGAAAGCCTTCAACAACAAACGCATAAATGAAGAAGGATGCCATTTATTTACATAAAAATAAAGGAAAGCATTTTTGTCATCACCTGATAATTATCAATTTTTTTTGTGGCCTGGATTTTTGGTTGGCCCTTAGGCACGTGCCTTATTTGCCTAATGGTTAATAATCGTGTCACTTTTATGTGTCTTCAAGTTCACCTAACTCCTTGAATGTTTTCCTATAATTGTCATTGCATGCATGATATTAGAATATGCACTCTTTTTTGACAGTTAAAGTATTATCATGAATTACGCTCTATCATCTCTTCATGTAACCACTTTGGCACTGCTCTTGTTCGAGGTATTAATTTTTATCTCAAATTTCTAGGCTTAATTCAGTCGACTGGTACCGTAAACACCGGCATATAAGTTTTCTTTTCAAGCCTGAAAAAATCTCTACAAACCTAGTAGTCGAATGATACCACAAGGATAAAACCTTTACCAGCTTGGCAAATGGGTGTAGACAGAATTCTTAAAACTTGCTGCTGTAGATCACTCCTGCAGACTGTCACAAAATTTTCCAAATAAAAATTATGATCGTTCAACTCAATTGACATTCAGATTATAAATATAATAATGAAAACTAATCCCAAGTCAGATAACTGCAATATGCACAATATATATATACGGCAAGTACGAGCCGAACCATGAATTTTGAGATAAGATTCCTGTGGTCTACGTACATGCCAGTTAAGCTCGTACGCAGCAATTTACGGTAACTGTATCTTGTGATCCGTGGCACTCCTATTTCTACCTGATAGTACCTTCACATGTTTGTTGGTTTTTTGCATGAATTTCCACCTGTTACGTCCACTGTTATTTCTGCAACCAATAACGTTCTCTGAATATATTTTCCTTTTCTTCCCTGGTTCACTAACATATCACTACTCTGAGATGCATGATAACTCACACACACTTATATTCATATGCTCTCTTGTGAAAGTGTCTTAATAAGCCATTGTACCAATTATACCAGGGGTGACCAGACTTGCTAAACTCATGAGCCAGAGAATTTCAAATGGCTAACAGCCACAATACAAGAAGAAAAAATAGACATGCTAACGATATATATTTATAATATTATTCGCCCTATTCATTTGCATTTAATATTCCAGTAGGAAGTTTATCAATATGAAATCGTAGTTTCTTATATTCCATAGTAATATTATTTGAAAGATATATAATGTCTCAAACTCAACTCAAAATGCTGAATGTTGCCGTGTTTGCCACATATGGGATGCCAAATAGCTGGTTTGGCCATCACTGTGTTGTACAGAAGGGGTAACAAATAAGATCTAAAAATTCTTGTCTAAAATCTCTTGAAATTACCTGCATTTTATCTGTCTTACTATATATCTAAAATCATCAGATTTTCTAAAAAAAAAAGAACAGTCTGAATTAAAGATAGGTACTTATTTTATTTTAAAATTTCACTTTGGTTATGTATTATCTGCAGGAAATATTTAAATTGGTCAATATTTAAGCTTAAAACTTGCTTTAAAGGCTGTACTACAGCAAGCACAGCACTGAGTGGAATTCATGACAGAAGTCTGTCTAGAGGTACACCAAAGTCACAAAGGAAACTTAATC
Source organism: Halocynthia roretzi (assembly GCA_013436055.1). NCBI lineage: Eukaryota > Metazoa > Chordata > Ascidiacea > Stolidobranchia > Pyuridae > Halocynthia > Halocynthia roretzi. Next base: position 59,874 of record QRAM01000411.1, read on the forward strand.
GACACATGGTCCTCACCCAGCAACGACAAAAAGCAGACCAGTCGGTTTTTCGTGTTCATAAGGGAGTTCGCACATTTGCTTATTGCAAAGAAAGAAATATCTTGGCTACTGGAGGTAGATACATCGCTTAATTACTTACATATAATTGCAGCTGTCCTTCAGTCTGTGTCACGGTGACGTATTGTAGAATCTAGTTTCACATACAGGTTTCTCCTATTTTCTTTATTCATGCAGTCAATGCATGCAATGAAAACGATATTCTCAGGCACACATTATTGAAATTTAAGGTTATTGGTATTGTTGCATGGAGTCTCAATGATACCAAATGTAAAGTTCATAAACTGTGAGGGTTCATCTGCATATCAAATACATTTCTCTTAAAATATTGCTTGTGGTTGGTGATCTAGGACAAATTCAAGAGGAGGAGGATTTGAAATACACAAATTTGGATTCTCACTTATTCGCAATATTGCTGACAGATATTTTACTTATTCAACTTTATTCTTGATATGCTCAAGTAGAGCGACACATATTCAATTGTTAACAGTAATTTTTGAGCGGTTTCATACATATATCTTTGTAAATCCAAGCTTTATCAAATTGTATTGAATCTTTTCTGGACAGGTTCTGTAAATAACTGTTACATCTGTCATTTAGGCTTGGACAGAATTTTACGGCTTTGGAACCCATACATGCCTCAGAAACCAACTGGTTATTTGAGAGGACACAATTCACCACTGGTATATGTTACTATTTCTGGTGGAAATGACAGAATATTCAGCGTATCTGCGGACAGAGTAGTCAAGGTTTGTTTTTCATAACTAATCGTTAACACCTTGACTTTTCTGGTGGTTTAGGAAGTTTCCTGGTTCTTGGCTTATGTTCACCACTGTATTTTTATATATGAGCTGTGTAATCACATTAGCATTTTCTTCACTTCATGAGAAACTCCAAGCAAGCAGATCCTTCATTCAGTCTTGGTTTAATTTCTAGGTGTGGGACCTCGTTGAACAAACTTGCCTTGTAACTGTTACATCAAAAGTGCACAAAATAAGAGGTGATATTTTGACGTGCACTTACATTGATTCTAGCAAGACCTTAGCAATTGTGACTGACTACATTTCATTACTAAAGATTTCTCAAAAGTAAGTACATTTGCATAAATATATCTTAACGTTTATTGTATTCAGGGGTATTTGAATCCATTTAAGTTTTCGTTGTATTTCATTTTCTTCAAAAATGTATCTTGAATTGCAACTATAGAGCAAAATATATGTAAATTCAATCTAACATACTTTCTGGATGAAAGAAGTATTGTGTGAGAAATTTTTATGTGAACATCATTTGCTCTGAGTCCAAGATTCGGGCTCTGTAATTTTAATATCATTAAATGTTATATCTAAGAAATTAAGGTTTATTATTATTTTTAATTAGAGATATTTTCGATGATAGATCTAAATTTCCTCCACAACATATTTATCTACCGATATTGGTAAAAAGTATTGTATGGCTAATGTGCTTTTCTTCTCAAGAAATCTTAGCTATGAATCTGGTCTAAGACACCTTAAGCAGTAAGTACAATAGTGTCTAGAATAGTTTTTCATGTGCGCTTGACTTTATCTTGTGTGTAATTTCATGTAATTTGATGGTGATGTTGTCAGAATTTTAGTATTCTTCATTCTTGTTCCATCCTATCTTGATCTCATTCACTGTATGATCTGATTGCATTACCTGGCTTTAAAGAATGTTCTAGAATTTTGAAATGCTGCTAAGTGCAGTAGGCTCTCAACCTATGGTTACTTTTCTGACGCAGATTATACATGGGTTGCGGATGTGGGCATGAAAAAGTGCTTTTAAACAATCATTAATACATATTTTTCCCTTTGTGCTGATACAGACCATTGTATCAGTCAGTATGTATTGCCATGAAAAGTCTACTAGGAGTGCAAAGTTAGCGCATGTTCAACAAAAATCTATTGTTGCCAAATTTCATAGAAGTCTGGAAGAAGATTTTAAATCTTACTCCTTTTTTTGCTTTGGGTTGAGAATCAGATGATGGACAACATTTATGTGATACATAAGATATATTTTCATGTATAACAACTCACTTTTTTCATTTTTCCTCTCATCCATATCACCTATATAGCTGTGTATGCAGTATTGTACTCATGCTCAAGTGATTTATATGCACACATCAAGCTAATTATGAGAACGAATTATACAATTATACAATGCTTCTAGTTGTTCGTTTAGATTTTAGTCTATAGGCGCTTTCCGAATAAGCACCGATGTGATTCAAATGAGGGATATGACATTTTGTAGGTCACTCCACTTCCAACTTTGTAATTTCATAATGACTGTTGAACGAATACCTTATTCCTGGCTGATGCAAAAAAATATACTAGATTCTTCAATTTCCCATGTTAAAATATTAGTTAGTTTTATTTTTGCTGTTGGTTGAACAACAGTACCAAATGATATATTCGGAAAGAAAGGAAAATTTAGATTTTTAATTGCGAGTGTGACTTAACATAGCATTGAGACTTGTCACTTGGCTTGAGACTATTTACAGACATATCTGAAAATACTATTTGCCAGACATATACATTCATAGCGAATATCATAGTTTTTGTGTTTGCTTGCTCCGGTGCATTGCTTATAAGTTTATATTTATTTTTTCGTTGGGTGTCAGGCTTAGTCTATTTGGTGCTTGGTCATTTAAGTGTATTTTTGTGAAATTTTCTGTTTCTTGATCTGTAACGGCTCAATTCTTTTTAGAGTCAAAGTGCAGATTGAAGTTCCCATTGCACATTCTGAACCAGTCACATGTATTGGTTACAATTCCAGTTTCAACCATGTCATAACCTGTTCAGAAGGAAGTGTAAGTTTAGTTCTTTGAAATCATTTTTTTCTGGTAAACTGAGGATTTTAACAGTTCATAATAGTTACACTATCAAATGGTGACTTTCCTCTATAAAATAGGCGTTGGTAACTCTCGATATCAGCTAGGTAGTTAGTCGATGCAGCATATATATTTCGATTATATTCTCACAAGATTAACATTGGGAGTTGTAGCATTTTAAAAGTAGCTGAAATCACATGAAGTCTGGCTCGGGTTGAAAAAATAACATCACTGACATGTACAAGATCAGCTCTCAGTGAATAAGCAGGGTAGCTAGCTAAGGAACAGAGGTCCTTCATGAGTACCTTCATATTTGTAAAACTTTGGAAACCTTGTTTGCTCGAAAATTTGTTTCTGAAAACTCTATTGAATTCCCAATTGTGTTGTTGTGCTGTCTCTGTGGTGTAAATATTCAGGAGTATCAAATTGCTTCCATGTCGGTTTTCTCCAAGTATGTAATATCAATAAAGTCTGTAAGGCTTTCAATTTCTTTGCTTTGTTACTAGAGTCAGTCTAAACCGGATTTTCATTCTTCTAGTCGACATAAGATAGAAAATTATATTGGATCACTCTGTTTCCATAATTTCTGAGGGTTAAGACTGGGAAAGACCATTTTGATCTGGTGACATAATACTACCACTATATTTCAACTTGCAATATTATTCTGGTCGATATAGAATTCAAAATAATAATATTAACTTCCCTTTAGAGAAAACACACTACTTATTTCAACACAAGCACTTATAGTCTCTTGTGTAGTTCATCATAACGTATTTCTCATGCAAAATTAAGCACTATTTATCAAGCTCGATGATATAGTACATAGAATATCCAGTGATTACAAATTATTTCCAGGTTGTCAAGCTGTGGGATTTTGACACAGGACGTTCCATGTTCGAATTCAATAAAGCTCATGGTGATAGTGCTATTTCCTGTATGACATTTGACTTGTCTGGACGTCGACTTATCACAGGTGGATTGGATGGAGCACTAAGAATATGGAACTATAACAACGGCCACTGTTTGCGAACATTAGAAGCAGGTTAAATTACTGTAGATGTTATTTATACCCGACACTACCTCAACCTACCTACCGCAACTCGAAGTTTCTTTCCTTCACATGGCTTCCTTTCAATACTGCACATAGTGTAGTTGTGTCCTCTTGCAAATCGATAAGTATAGTACTTTGATAGCTGGGTATAACAACACAGAACCCCATTAAATATAAGTTTATGGGATACATTGTTTCTATGAAATATATGTGAATATTTGCAGTAATTTGGCTGCCTTTATTCATTTGTGATATGGAAAATGCCATGTTATTGAATATTTTATTTTGAGTTATTTCATAAACAGCTCAATTGAATCTGCTTACTCACATTCCGCATTTGTGACACTGTGAGGAATCTCTAGTGTTTCAGTTAATGTGAGAATATATAGAATATGACTCCTATTAATCCCCACAACAGATCATATTCCACATGGTATAGTTAACCCAGAACGCTACAGTAAGTTTTGAGCCCGGTGAATTGTACCGGGAATCACCTAGATATGTTGGAGACCTTTGCAGACCGCAAAATCCATTATTTCTTTTTGGTAGCTTACTACCATACTAGCAGATTGTAGTCCTTGGTCTAAATAACGTCTAGGGTTCTTCAAAAATAAAAGTAAGATGATGATATACTGCTGTCCACATATATTTTTCAGCAACTTATAGGTAAACATATAAAGTAATGCTTTCACCATTATTTATATTTTAATCATATGTTAATTTATTTCAGATAATGATATGAACCAAGTGGTAGATTGTATCTACATGGAAATCAATAGAAATCGTTATATAGTAGGAGTTGGTTGGGACAAGCAGATCAATGTGTATACAGATGACATGCAAGATTTCAGACATATTCAAAAACCTGAAAATAAGTGGAAAAAATACGATGTAAGCTTCCATTTTCTTTACAGTTTTTTTTATGTATAAGAGACGGGCAAGACTTGATTCGGAGACCTTAGTGCGAAATCTAAATGATCCATTTTACTGCCTCATATGTCCACTGTGTAGGGTTTCACACTCTAATTCTACATGTGCACTGCTATTTTTTGTAAGGTTCAGAAGCTGGTAGTAAAAATAATGTATATGTATATTATGTTGTATATTTCTGCAAATATTCCCCAGTTCCCATTGTAATAATAACGATTTGGTTACTTGCTCTCGTATGTGAGCCTGCTATACGTCTCGATTTTATTTTTCGTTTATTCATTTACCTGTATTATTGTGATAATTCTTCATATTGCAACTAGAAAATTGGTCATACAGAAGATATAGTCGCTGTAGCCCATGGAGTACCCAACCTGCTTGCAACAGTGTCATATGATGGCATTTTGAAGATCTGGAATTTTGTATCAAGGCACCTTCTCCATACATTGTACATGCCTGAGATAAGGTCAGTCAGTCGTTTACTAATTTGTTAAAATAACCCAGAAACCATGCAATGTCGGACTTAAAATATTATTGCCTTTCTGGAGAGTGTAATGTACATACATAATAAGTTGAGTAATTTTTTAACATGGTATGTTTGAGTTTGCACAATACAGCGTTCATTCATGCGATTCGTTACCTAACTAACAGATGATAAAATGAACTGATTAGGCATCAAACATGGGTATGGAGACGTTCAACACGCAGTTTGAAACATNTTTTTAACATGGTATGTTTGAGTTTGCACAAACATGGGTACCCATCCAATCCCAAACCCATCAAACATGGGTATGTAGACGTTCCACACCCGCAGTTTGAAACATTACGGACAGATATTTCTTGATTTTTCTAATCTTCAATGAAATTGACACAATTCGGTTAGGATGTCGATGGTAAATCTCTGTTAATCTTCCATAATTTGCGGGCCCTGTACAATCACGTGGCTCGCAGATCCCTGAAACCGGCATTGAACCATGTTACACTTTCACTTTTAAAGCTAAGATAATGTTTTGAGACTTTTATTTTATAGTACAATTTTATTTGTTCAGAAATAAAGAAGTTTATTGGACGAGTGACACAGATGATGAAGATTCTGGCAATGGTACGAACTGAGTTCTTGCATACTTATGGGTATATGTTTCTCAGTTCATATTAAAATAGGGGGGGCTCACAAAATTTGAAGAATCAAATAGTACAATTTTATGCTATAATCTGGTAAAAAATTTGGATTTCAAGCAATCCAATGATCTTACATCAGAGTTGCGTTATAAATGATAAGATAACTAAAAAGATATGTGTCAAGCCATGTATAAAGGAGTTGATGCTGCCGATATGTACATAAAAGAATAACCACAATTAATTTAACCACTTTAATCAAACCTTTCGTTGACCAAATACCATGTTAAGCAAGGAGTACTGGTTTCATTTCTTCTTCCATTTGGTACATATGTGAAGCAAAATTTGTAGTATAATCCGGACTACCATCTGCCTGCATCGAAAAATAAGCATGTTCGGAAAAACATCTCACTACAAAAAAAAATATTTGAAAAATCGATTTATTTAAGGAAGGAAGATCAAATCACTTAGGATATTTTTCATCAGAAATGATTTGCTCCAGCCGTCCTTTGTCCTTGGAAATCAGCTTTTGCATCTCATAAATTTCTGGTAATGGAAAGGGGCATACCTTTAATTGCAACCAACATATGTGATTAGATACTTTCTACATCTAATAAGACAAACTAAGCACATTTCTTAGAAATAAGCATAATAATATTTTCCATGCATGATCTGGCAGCCCTGAGTATAATAAACCAATATAGAAAACATGCAATTGAAGATAAGAATTAATCTATTAAAATTTTCCATGCTGCAATTTGATCTAGAGAGCAGCAATGAAGAGCAAGCTGTCAACCGGATTGTTTTTATAAACGGAAGACAATGTGACAAAACTCAAGCTTCACTGATAGCTGGTTGCACAGACGGAACACTCATCTTCTGGAACATCCACGAACGCAAAGTGTTTGCACGTTGCTCTGTGACTAAAAGATCGTCGGCAGTCAGTTTTCTCATTTTATCGCAGGATGACAAGAAATTATATGTTGGTGATGCTATCGGTAAGTTTGTCAATCTTTAATCATTTTTTTATTTATTATTATGGGCATGGAAATGTACTGCATTCATATGGCATCAGAAGTTTTAACCTATAGGCCATACGGGAGCACATAGGAGTCTCAAATTTGGTCAATATATTTGCAGTGTGATGCAATGATATTTTTTGACTTACATTATCAGGTGTATTTAAAACAATTATATATACTGTATGTATGTCAATAAATAAATGCAAACAACAGTCATTATCCTGCTCACATACTGATTTTACAACCATTCACAAACAAAGAGAAGATATTTGTAATACTAATCAACCTATTATCATTTCTCGACATCCAAATGCAGGGAGATGTTATTATAATTGAAATGGATATTATCATTACAGAAGAAAGATTTTCAAAATCCCTGCTAAGAATGTAAAAATTAATGAATCTTGACAGTATACATCCATCATCGGAGATGCTAGTTCTAATAAGTTAGTAAGAATATGCAGATGATACTTAAATGGGAAATGGGTAGTTCATACTTGATACAATAAATTTTATTCATTCATAACAGGTGTTTATTTGAAAACATCAATTATAATTGTAGAACAAATCTAGTATCTAGTTATATTCCTGAATTCATCCAGCTTATTCATTTGCATTCAGTAATGTAGTTCGGGCTTGTATACAGATTATAATTTAGTTCCATATGGTTGCTTGTTATGCGCAATGCATTAGTACCCTTTTTTGACTGGTGTATATATATTTTTTTTTAAACTAAATACGACACAAGAGGTTAATGGTGTGGTGACTTGTGCACAATTGGAACTAATACAGTATTAAATAGAAGTGAATTTTGATATAGAAGTGAATTTTAGAGAATTTAGGTTTTATGTAATGTGTAATAAAGAATTATGAGAAGGAAAAAAATGGAAGTACAACATCTGAACAAAGATTAAAGACCTGGCAATAAAGACATCTGTTATCATATTATATTGAATCAATATAAAGCACTAAGTCAGGGTCATAAGGCACTTTAATGATAATTATACAAATCAGAGTCAGATTGGAGAAAAATTTGTTAGTGAATTTGCTTGTTATACAAGGATGTCCTTTGCAGATTTGACTTGATCTGTTCTTTTCATAAGGATATGTGAGAATCTGGAATATCGAAAACTATGCAATCCATGAAGTGGGCCATGACAAAAAACCTAACCTGCTAACAGGTTGGAGAGCTCACGTTGAGAGAATTTCTTCCCTGTGTCCAGTTGAAAAACACAGCATCATTCTCACTGCTTCGCCTGATCACACAGTTAGAACTTGGACAATGAAAGGACAGTTTATAGGTATCTATGACATATGTATTACGATATTCATTTTTAATCGTTCTTAGTTTTATTCTATTTTTCTGACATGGGAACTGTAACTCAATGGCCTGTAATTTAAAATCATCGGATCAGGATTAATGTCTTTTCAGATTTGTAAAAATTCTGGATCTGGATTTAAGATACAGTTGAGAATCCCTCATCCGAAATGGCCGGGACCGAAAGTGTTGCGGATTTTAATTTTTTTTAGATTTCGGAATATTTTCATTTATTATAACTAAGCAGGCTTTTCTCATATGTTTTCTTGCCCTTGGCTGGCTTCTTTACGCAGAAAAAAAATTCCCAAATTGATATGATTTAACCAATATGATTTAACATACAGGTATTGGGTTTTATGTAAGGTAGAAAAACAAAGCATTGAATAAGATTACAGGTAAACAAATTGAAAACTGAAAGAATCAACATTTTATTTTAAAAGTAATGTACAAGTAATGACGTCATGTTATACTCATACATGAAGGTAGAATTCAGATCTCACATAATAATAATGTTTTGTACTTACTGTACAGATTTTGAAGGTTTTTGGATTTTGGAATTTCGGATAAAGGATACTCAACTGTATAATCAAATTCATCATTTAGGCAGTTCATATTTCACTCCTGTTTGACCAATAATGTACCTCTTTAAGCAGTAAAATTTGAGGCCAGAAGTAAAAATAATTTATTTTAATTGCAGGCTCTTTTGGGCAAAGTGAAGCTTGGGATTTCTATGACAAATCAACCTGGCAGCATCCCATGGTTCCGCATGAAGTGCTACTTGATCCACTTAGTATGCCGGAGCATGAGATTCTCAATGAACAAAACACTGTGATGGAGGTGTGATTTAGAGTTTTTGCAATCAAATTCTATGAAATGTAATACAGTGAACGCGGCTTTTTTATAACCATAACTGTCAGATAACATATGGAAAGGTATATGAATACGATATAGATATGATTTGCGGCTAATTGATATTGATAACATTTTCCATTGATATTGTATATTATTTTGCCCTGATACTGGATGCATAATATTGTGAAAACAAATCATGAATGATAGATTGCTCTAAGGAATTCCTGATTTCCGTTATTTAAAGACAATAATTAGTTTGATATTTTTTCTGATCTTTGCAAAATGAGAAGAATAACATAGCATCAATACGGAAAAGATATGATGCACATGATTGCTCTTCAGATTATTGATATCTCTTTTATAGGTTGTTCATGCTGAGAGTTTAGAACCATCTGACAGTGAGGACGATACAATACTGGAAGAGGATGAGACTGCAGTCAGTAATCAGAAATCTACTTTGACCTTGCAACCGACTGATAAAAGACGAGGAAGTAAATTGTCAACTGGAAGTCTTACGATGCCTGGCACAACACGAAGGCGGAGCTCTGTTGCAGTATGGTCGCAATATATTTTTGTGTTATGCAATGGGTCAGACTGATTAGCAGGGATATATTTGCTAGTAGTATATAAGTCAGTGTGTGTGTGTGTGTACTGGTTAATGACAAATATTTCGAATTTAAAGTGAACCGTTCTGGTCTCCGGCGTTGGGACTCACTTAAACTCACTTCTAGCGTTTTACATATCGCTGTAAGGTTAATGTTAGTTATTATACACCGCCGGGAAACACTACAAATACACTCCCGCTAACAGGGAAGAAGCTCCTTAATCCTTGTCCAATTATCAGGAGGTCACCAAAACAATTGTCACACTAAACAATGCTTGTAAGTGAGATAATAATCAATCACACATTTGATGTCTGTATTCTTCAATTATATTATAGGTTTATGTCATTGAACACAATTGTTGTTATTACAATGATCTTACAAGCAGGCATTAAAGTCACAATCTTATTATTAGAACCATTAGAACAAGTTTTCTGAACACTCCCACTCTCACCAAGTCATAAGACTTCTCATATTCACTCTCGCTCTTCCCTAGTCAGCTTACCTATTTATTTCCCCCCTGTAAGTGTAAAACAGTAACACTCCCACCGTTAAATCATGTTTAGGAAGTGATGCTTTTGTATCATATGTCACTTACGTCAGTATATCATCACCCGTTATCGTTTAAGTTACCACTACAACTGGTAACAATTATTACCATCATTAGTTGTCTATAAAATGTCTACTCCATATGATGTTACGACTGAAGAAACAACAACTAGTTGATTATATACGCATCCTACATCTGTAATGCTGAATACACTTACATACTTTTCAGTGGGCTGGTGGCGGTGATACATGGCGTAGAAAATTGTCCAGGAGATTATCGCGAGCAATGTTCATATCTCAAGGAGCATTTCACAAAGATGAGGAGACAGATATGTTGAACGAAGTTAGGCAAAGCATGACAAACAGTGCTGGTAAACGGTAGGTGGCGTAAAACATGATCTTGCATGAACTGATAAATTGTAGTAGTAGTTATTGTCACGAAACATTGTCTACCATTATATGATCATTGGGGAATATAATTTGAAGATATTATAGTATATACCCACTCAACATTATTTCATTCTAACATTGATGAGAAAAAAAAAAGAGATATGCGTAGAGTGTACGATTACCATACAAACAATAAACAATACTGTACGAAAGCGCTCAGCAAGCTCGCCGTGTTTGTATTGGTTTGGTTCTGAGTTGACTGAGAACATGACGTCGCATGTGGAGACTGATATCTTAACCAATCTGATCGTTTTCTCTATAGAAAACATTAATAAAAATTGTATGTACAACTATATTCAGGGTAATATATAAACTATAATTTAAAATGTAAATGGATTTCGTGTTTAAACTCTGGTAATCCGAAACACTTTCGGTCCCCGCAATTTTTGATAGGGAATTCTCAAGCTGTAATATCATTGAGGAATAGGGCTTGGGTTGTATACAGGCATCTCCACTCATTATCTCGAATTCCACAGTGTGTTAGTATTTCTTTCTTTTTTTCAGTCTACGGCATGAAAAGCTGCTTACACAACAGCGTCAGATGAAACTGCACTTGGATGCAAGTTCCCACGCATTCCAGTCACTAAAGACCTTCGACCTCGTAGAGGCTCCTGACACTGCTGTAAAACCGGATCCTCGGAAATATATCGACGATCCTTTGAGTCTTTCCCGAGAGAATAGTGACATCGAAGAAGTTGACGAAGATTTTTCATCTGATCGGCATTCCAAGGTACTTAGTTTAAAATAACCAGGTATTTCATTACCATATGGCAGAGAGTTTTAGTGGAGAGAAGGTAGTGTTCGTAGGTCTTAATAAGTATGATTTTACTAATGATGGGAATTTTTAATTAATGTAAACCCATTTTATTTAATGAGAATGTTATGTTATTTTATTCTGGCTTCTCCATGTTCTACTGTGACGGTATACAGAGTGATTACCACGATTCTACTTTATTTTTATAATGCATAGATTGTTACTAGTATATGAGAGTTTTTAGCAGAGTATTTTTTCATCGTATTATGCAAGTTCACGCGAGAGTAACTATATTGCTTTATATTAATAATTTCTTCCTCAAAGTTTTTAACTGCCTGTTGCAAATTGAATTAGCATTGTTAATCTCATCCACTCAGCTAAATTATATGAAATATTGCATGAAAATAGCTATAAGATTCGTGTGACAGTAGGTTATGTGGCAAACCTTATGCTACAGTTAATTCGTTATAGTGAAGTGGGTGGTGAATGAATGCTATGAGGTTAGGTAAAGAACTAGGTTTGAGTGGGTATCTCATCTCAACACATCCTAACTTATATTTTATTCACAATCAGTGAGAGAAGAATTAGTTCATAAATCCGTTAATTAGGGTCTTATATACAGTGGCTTAGCAATTGGGATCAAGAGGGCAAAATGATAATGTGGAGGTAAATCAAAGTTTCTTAGTTGGTCTACATATATGATATACAGTAGTTTGTGTGTGACATGGAGATTTACTGCATATATCATAGAATTTTAAAATTTCAGTCCAATATTCCTAATGTATGTTTCGCCTTGCGTAACATCAGTCAAATGTAAACGTAGTTATATATTCAATTGCCGATCCACCTGTATGAAATTTACAGTAAGTAAAATTGTGAGTGCATTTGCCGTTTACTTACAATACACCACAATATCACTTTCAGTTCGATGAAATTTATATACATTAAAGAACTGCGAAAATACTGGTTGGACTGAATTGTATTTTGTCTGAAAATCCACCGAAATTGCCTATGAAAGTAGCCTATATAACTTCATAAATTTTTTACAAATTCCAAACTTATACTTTTACTTGGAAATACTCAGAAACACCTGTAACTTAGTCATTGCAGCAATTTTAAAACTAGTATAGATACATATTAAAAAATATATTGAATATATATTTTACACAAACTGGATGTACCCTCCATCTTGTTGCTGTAAAAATCATGTTAAATTGTACGAAAAAACGCACAGAAAACAGTTGTACCTCGTAGTTCGAACGACCCTAACTTCGAAAGCAAAATCTTGGAGAAATTCGCTTGGAGTTCGAAAGAAAGTTGCTTCGACGTTCTAACAAGGCGTGTAGGGAAAATAGCTTCGTAAATGCCATCTATTAACCATGAGATCCAAGAAAAGTGTGGAAGCGTGGAAGCAAAGTAGCGTCATAATGCACGACAGTATGTTTGTGATCGACAGCATGTTGCTATATCTGTGAGTGGTCGCGCGATATATTAAATTGACACCTTTTTAACCCCCGACAGAACTATTTGAGCTGGTCTTGATAGTTTGTGAACAGTTCAAATAAACATCAAAGCCAATAATGCGTAGCAGTTATTAAATCTGAACCTTTGGTTACATCAGCACAAATTTTGCCAACGTCCTCGAAGCCGGAAAAACAAATCAAACTGACCCGGAATTTCGTCTTAACCGAGTTCAAGAAAAAGGAAGTTCAATACTGTACATGTATTTTAATAGGGATTTTGCCAGGAACCATCAAATCAGTTCAAGCTGACCGGACTATCGGGCGTCGAAGTAGCGAGGTATTTTGGCACTCGTACCGAAATTACTTTTTGCTTTCTGTAAAATTCTTCAGCCTCATATTGCGTAGTCAGCAGTGGAGTATTCATGGTTTCCGGTAGTTGCAGAGTCAATAAACAAGCGACAAGTGACAGAATACCGAAAGTCACCTATAGTAATAATGTTTAATCCATTATTGTCGTTTCACATCATATTCGCTTCAACACAGGTTATTTAATACATACTCCTGGTAGCCATGGAACAGAATGATCGATAAATAAGTACAGCGATGTACAAATACTTCCAACTGTGGCAGCCATGGATCCAACAGCTACTCCAGTTCCACTACGAAAAATACATAATATTTCTGCTTATGCATACATGTGTTAGTGCCGTACAAGGAAATGATTTTTTTACCGTAAAACAGTGGGGAATACTTCTGCGGTGTAGTTGTATACAACTGCAAATGTGCAAGAAACGGAAAATTTTCCAATGAGAGCGAGGGCTGTGGTAACTGTTGGAAGCACTGCTCCAATTAAAATATGGTATTAACTTCGTTTCACTTGTCAATTAGGGACAGTTATTAGTTGACAGTTAATTACCGTTATCGTTTGTCGCAAAATGATTTGCAACAGAAGATCCGACGCACGCCGTGCCGGATATGAAAAGAGTGATTGTGATGATGAGTTTCCTCCCAATTCGATTCATAGTCGAAATGGCAAGAGCTAGGGAAAGTAGTTCACAAATCCCTCCCAAAATATTGTTTACTCTATCATCACCTGGAATCAAAATAGTAGAGTCCATATAAAACTTGTCCTTGAATCCAGTGCTCAAACATTTGAGGTGGGATGCCCACCTGCCACTGCTCAGAAACCATTCAAGTACTACCATTTCTAGAAATATCCCAGTACGGTGCAACTCGGAAAAGGGAATGAATCGAATTAAAAAATTCTTTACATATGAAATAAATACAGTGGTATTGTTGATAATGAAGAGGATTTATTATGTGTTTTCCCATCATCGATATGCAGTCGTCCCTCGCTAAATCGCGGCTTCACTACATCGCGGATTTTTTTTTTAAATAACAGGTCAAATGATTGTGGGAACGGTTAATAAGGTAAATAAGAGTGTGTGGATGATTTATAATGGTTTAAAATACGTTAAAATAATTAAATAAATATGTGGTTTCTACTTCGCTGATTTTCACCTTTCGCAGGGGTTTCTGGAACGTAACCCCAGCGATAGATGAGGCATTACTGTATATATTTATTCTATTAAGCACGTGATAATTTAACCTGATAAACTGCCAACATTTAGATACAATCCATAATAAACAAGCGAAGTTGTAAACCAAACAAGCATCAGTCTGAGAGTGACCGCTCTCATGAAAGGTCTTCTGAACAGTTCTAGCGGAGACAAGTGTTTTGTTGTAGTCTAAAAACAAGAGGGAAACTAAAAATGGCTACTGCCCTTTGAATATCCGTAATATTGAACGATAAATCTCCTCACGGTGTTTATTTTTTCAGCTTGTTGCCAAATGCTGTGTGGAAGAGCCCTACCGTTTCGCCTGGCCATTTCATAACATATTTTTTTACCTTCCTCATTTCGTTTTTTCGAAAACAGCCACCTATAAGATTAAAATTTAACAAAAAGTGAAAATGTCAAAACATCCAATAACTACGTACAATGAAAGTGCACGCAACTTTTTGCTCAGTTATTATATTGAAATTACGTCTCGTCTCTCCCAATCCAAAGACTGATATGGTACTCTCTGGTCATTAGCCCACCACGCTACGATTATCCAACCATACTCCCCTATGTTATCTTACTTCTCAGGTTATTTAATTGAATTCCTAATTAGTTGACAGACAATAAAACCCATAATAAAATATATGCTGACAGTAAGTTTCACCCATGTAAACTCATAATGATCACGAGGTGGCGAGATATACATGGTCGCTATTCTGCTATATAGCTATTATGACTGAAATGAATGTTTGGTTTCCAATTCTTCGCCGATTGGGAACAAAGCGTATTATAGTATGATAAAGTATATTATACCTAGGAGACTTAGGCAGCAATATCCATAGAAACGGAAATACCAGCGGAACAAGAGCTATAGCCCGCTGAAGTGATCTCCAATCCCTCCAATAAACAGAAAATCCAGAAAGTGTCATGTAACCAAGAGCATATACCGCTTGAACTAATAAGCCGACTCCGGTTCGCGACTTCTGTCCGATAATTTCCATCGCTGAAATGAACATTTTTATCGATGAAATTAACAATCGATTGATAACATAATATGCCTCGCTACTCACAAACTACTAAATTAAGTCCGAAAGGCCGAATCGCTCTGCTACTATCGAAAAATGTTAGAAACCAAAGGTTTATCGTGAATTCTTACCGTACACGAATGCTGCAGTGTTTGCAGGTAAAAAAACAAGACCAATGCAAAACCTCGCCAGAGCATAACTCCATAAGGTTGGTGAATAACAAATCCACATTCCAAAAAGAAATGAGAGGATCTGACATACAAGAACAACGTACGTTCGTCCAAACCTATTCAAAAATATACAATGTCGAAGATTGCTTTGCGAAATAACAGCAAATTCAGATTACCTGTCGCTCATGTTCCCGGCAACCAATGTGCCGATTAGAGGTCCCAAAAAGTAAAAAGCTGTAATAATTGTGTTGATCCACAGACGACCGCAAACCAGGTCCCACTGCAAAAAAAAAGATGAATAAGTTCGAAGGATTAATTATCGTGAAAAAATTATATTTGACCTCGGTTACTACGGTCGAAATGTATTCGGTCTTGCTGTAGATATAACCATACGTGCAACTAGTAGACTCGTTGCCGAATGAGTGTTCAAGGCACTCAGGTGAGGAGCAACTGCTGGCGTTAGGTGAAATGAAGACGGCGCAGGATTCGTATCTCTACGAATAAAAAAAGAATCAGTTGAATCAGAGATATATTTCATATGGAAAACTCTATAACCGCACCTTGCTCTCATTGTTATATGGAATAGCCAAACTTCTTAGATTGCCTTCTGTTATGTTAACGAAGTGTGAATGATTATCATCGAATGTTGGAACTCTACATCTATGTTCCGGAATCGCTTGCAAGAATATTGACGCCATCTGGTTCAATCCGCCGGGTATAACAGCATAATAGATTAAACAAATGAGAAGAATTTGATATCTTCCACAAGATCCAATTTTGTCCAGTATAATATCAAAGTCGATGCTAGCAGAACTATTTTTTTTTTCATCGTTTTTTCTTTTCCAAGTCATATTATAATATTAATAGATAATATACATAGACTGCATAAAAATATGGGAGTAGCATTACTTTTGATGCTAATATGCTCATAAAATTACAAATTCAGCACCAACTTGTGATTATAGGCCTTAGTTACTATTCAATACAAACTCATATTACAAACTTTGTTGAAGTTTGACTACAGTGATCGAACTGATGGTAATTAATATTGATTGTTAGACGCCTCATGAAAATGAATCTCGGAGATCTTAGCTATAGTTGATATTATTAGTGATATCAGAGTTGTAATTTAATCGTTTATACGGCGACTGGACAATAATTGTTGCGTGAACGATGCTATTCTCTATGTCAGGGGTTCATAAACTATTTAGGCTGCGCCCCCGTTACATCTTTGAAAAAAATTTACGCCCCACTGAAATTGACTGCAGCTCTCCGCAGGCCGCACAAATTCGGTTTGCTGGCCGCACTTGGCTCGCGGGCCGGAGGTTGCACACCTTTGGGCTGAATAATCAGTGTAAGACTTCCATTGATTACACTGATCTACAAATGAAACATTTTTTTGATACGCTGCAATATATAAGTTGTTATTACCTATATTTGGGGTGCGGGGGGGGGATCTGGTGTCAGATTTTTTCCTATACGTCTAGATTTCGAAATATATG
>QRAM01000412.1:4852-34378 GCA_013436055.1 Halocynthia roretzi
AGAGAAGGGTGCAGAATGTCTTGTGATCTCATAAATTATTTACATATATAATATTGTGTGTGTATATAGGGTACTTTGTACCTTCTAAAATTCATACCACGAAGCCTGCCGGAAATTTTGAATCTCTAATTCCTGTACCAGAACTGTATATCAAATATCGTACCAATGCAGGTCAATAACGTAATACGAAATGCCTAATACGTAATACGTAAAAAGTTATGTTGAATGCCAACATGTCTGAATAAGGAATTGCATCTTGCTTATGGTGCTAGTAAAGTAAAACATAAGCAAAGTATTCCGAGAATCGAAATTCCAGAAATACGTTTTATTTCCCGCGAAGTACAATACACGTCAACATTGCTGAAGTGTTTACTTAACCTACTAAACATATTTGACAGTCTTATAATGCTGTGATGTATGACGGCTTAGGAATCTAAAGTATTTCCCGGTCTACGATAAAAATATTTTGAATAACTGAATAAATATATCTTTAGATAACTTGATAATACATTCCAAGCTCTCTAGCTCGGAGTTGAAGTATGTATGTATATGAGAAGCTGTGGATGCGTTGATATAGTGTTATTGACATATGATGCAAACACATTAAAATCGAAGGGACCAGACAAATGATCTGTCATAGTTAAAATTCAAGCTTAGTATTATATTACTAAGAATTGATCTGTTAACTGACCACAATCAATAATATTATTATTAATATTTCGTATTCAAAGGACAAAATAGTAGGTTTGTGTGTTGGCTATTTTACGACTCTTTGATACTAGAATTACCCCAGCCTGCCCCCTGAAAGTACACACAACCGGAATTAACAGATGAAAGATCTCTTCTTTTAGTCTGTTGAATGTAGGATTGAGTGTATTTATCTACTTTTCATTGAATATATTTAGGGTACCCAAAGTGTAAATGTGAGTAATTTCTTTGCCAACAGGGGATAAGATTTAAATATAACTGGCAAGGTATATGTATTACACTTACCAACACTAGCAGCATATTCTCCAATGAATCTCTTGGTCAAGTAACGAACTATCACAGCTGAAATAGAAAAGAAACTGTTAAGATGGCGGATAGGATATGAAAACACAAAGATAGAAATAGTGTGGAGGATGGAATTATAATCGGCAGAAATATGATCATATACACTGTATATATATCATTGTTTGCTTACAATGTCGAAATTTCTCAATGGAAGTTAGTCCCAAGCCACCGCCCAGCAACAAGAAGCTGCCTCATCTGTTCCCACGGTAGAATTTCTATTTAGTTAGAGCCAAAATAAGCGAATTCTCTTTTGAACCAATAGCTGAACGAGGTCATATATGTTTTTGGGAGTGATTTCTAACTAGTATAGGAAACTACGCAATGGTAATTCATATTCCTAAGCAACACACACTATTATGTCTATTTAAATCCCAACACACGGCTGAAATACATTATTACGTAATTGAATTCATGTATTGTACTGAATTCATAGTAGCGTAGAAAAACAAATAAAAAACACTGTAAATTGGTTCAAGTAAGGTGCTGAATCTTATTTACATTCAAAATCCACGTGACTAATAAAAACCGCGTCATGCTACGTCAACATTGTGACGTAATACGTTGGTTACCTAAATTTAGTATTTGAAGTAAAGGTGGGTGGTATGGCAGACAATTTCGAGTTTAAATAAAGGTATAGTTAGGCTTTCGATTGCCTCACTATGGTTTAATATTAGTTTTATTTATTTACACAGTTATACTACGCCCGGTGTGAACTGTTACGCCATAAAGTGACTGATGACACGTAGATAATTTGAAAGCTTGAATAGAAGCCTATATTGATAGCCTATATATTTACCCAGATTGACCCACACAAAAAAGAGGCGTGGTCTCCACTTTGTCTCATGACCCACCTCCACCTTAACTTGACTTTGTGTGTTAATGATGACAGTGCAATTGGAGAATCGCAATATTTTTGCGAATCGAAATTCTTATAGGAAAGTATATGGGCAAGTAGATAGGGCAATCTCCATTGCATATACTATTCATTCGATAACTCTTTCAATGCTGAAATTACGTCACATATTACAATATATTACAGATAACAGAGACACTCTACGTACAACGTACAGCCAAACTACGGATGGTCTTAGCTATTTTTGGCTTGGAAATTTTGGTCAATTTACGGAGATGAATAATCGTAAATTGTGTAAGCATAAAGTTAAACTCAAGGACTTATTGTACCAGGTGTGTCACTTAATCAGTTTCGAGTCGTCTATCAGCTTGGTACAAAACACACAGCAATGGACTGACGCTACCACAACAGCCGGGAGCTATTTTCGCCATCTGTGACCAAGAATTACGGATAATTTTGGGTTTCGCTCTCATAGTGATGTCATATTGTGATAATTTTTACCTAACAGTATATATTAGCGGAGACGTATTGTGCTTTGGGCAGTATTAAATCTTTTTATTTATATCTGAAGCTATAGCCTACTTGTTGGCACCACTACATGTTGTGGACTAATGGGTCGATCCAGTAGATTCCCTGCTAAATATCTAAAGTTTGCTTCAATAAAATTATTGAGAAGTGGAAACTATAGACAGGGCTGCCAGATCGTGCTTATTTCTAAGAAACGTGCTTATTTTTATTCCCGTGCTTAGTTAGTCTTATTAGACGTAAAAAGTATCTATCACATATGTTGGTTACGACTATCGGTATGCCCCTGCTGAAGCAGATCCACTAATGAACTAGCCTAGTTGGTGAAGAATACCTGGGTCCTCTACTGAATAAAAGTAAAGTCAGTTTTGTATATACCGCATACGAAACCGCACAAGTAAAAGTAAATCAAGCAAACCAGGAAAGCCAAAGTATCTGATTGCGTGTGTCTGAGCTGCTCAGCGGATAACCGCATCGTAACTATTTTATCATAAACATGAAACCTTTGGTTCATTATTGCGTGAGAAGGCAGACAATGAAGAGGATTGTTGGGTTAACAGACGATGTTTTTCTTAGGCTTAGGGCTTGAGTAAATATCGTGTCAGACGAACTCAGTTAGTTGTGGTCACACGTGAGTTAGAAAGTCATAACTTCGAATGAATAATGAAGGTTAGGGTCAAGTTCATTACCCAGCTATGACGTTGACAACTAGAACAGGGTTGCCAGGTAACCAAAAATTCAAACAAGAATTCAATTCATTCAAACAAATTACATGATCTACTAGCGAGCGGGGAGTAATTACGGTATTATCTTGCGTATAAGGCGCAATTCTCCTCTACCGGATTTCAACTAGAATTACATATGTTTAAAATTCATATATGCTTTTATGAAGTAGTGCTGTACATTATAGAATCATAGGTTTTGAGCAGGGATGAACTTTTCAGTATTCAATTTATGTCCAATAGCGTCTTCCGACCCTTTCTTCCCATCTTCAGCCTCGCGAACCTCAGCCTCCCGTAATTCCTAAAACCGATTTCTACCACTGGATGGTCTATCACTGAAAAGTCATTCAGGCACTATTGAGAGCTTTTGTGAAACTGAGACCCAAAAAAAAGATGGGTGAGTGGGGACTAATTACCGCATTTCTCGTGTATAAGGCGCAATTTTCCTACATCGGATTTCAATAAAAAATAAATGCATGGGCTCAAATTATTTACTACAGGGAGCAAAAAGTCGAGCGCTGCGTTTTTGGTTTTCGAAATCCTAAGTTTAGTCACCTTTGATCTTAATAATTCAAAAAAAGTGATAAACAGTATTTGTTATCCTGTCGTGCGTGTCTTTGATGTTTATATAAGACGGCACGCGATATTCAAACTTCAACCACAAGATTTATATTAGTCATGTTACAGCTACGATGAGGATTAGTTCTTCGACTGAGAATTTGAGCATATAATGTAATAGATGTTATGTAATAGATAAAATCGTCCACATACATACTCTAACAAACACAATCGATAAACACAAGGAAGATGTTTCAATTGCACACGCGATAGATTCATAGTGTAAACCGCAAACACTTTATGCGGCATTGTCACTACTTAGCACGCAAAATATTTCCAGAGATTTTATGTGAAGTTATGATATAATATTTTCGAGACGTATCTGAGGCATAGCAGGCATGTCACTTTCCCTAGGCACCTCTTGAAGCGGGCACCACTGGTACCAACCTAGGTTAAAGGTCAGACAAGCCCTCGGATTGCAAACAAACATTAATCATTGATCATTGAAGGCGCAGTTGTAATTTTCATGCAGTGCGATAATTTGTTAGTTGAAATATTACCAAGCTTTGACTTGTATTTTCGAGTTGATATTCTGGTAAATTTATCTTGAAGATGGGTGTCAGATATTTATACCGGGTCGCAATTACAGAGCTTGTCGTATGCACTAATTACCGTAGATACGCCTTTGGCTATTGTATTAGAGAATAGAGTGAAGAGGCGAAGTATGGATGCACCAAACATTTCATTGACATTAAAATACCAGAATAATGCATGAACAAAGTAAACCCGAGTTCAGGCCCCATAATAGGCTGGAGGGGGTTCGACTTACGGTCGCTTTAATGCCTCTTACACAAAATAAGATCCTGATTAAAGCGACCGTACTCAGGTAGGGTCCGGAAGCTCTGTTACTGTCTGATAAAAATGATTACAGATGAAGTCTTGTGCAATGTAAACATTCCCCATTTACTCTCACGTTATGTAACTTATCGCAATACCAGGCACCAATTTGAACAATTGCCAGACGCGTGGGAACATTTCATGTAATGTCTGCGCCTGTGTTAATCCAAATGTTGGTTCGTGAACCTGTAATTCTATATAATAGTAACGCAATAGTTTGTTTATATGTTCATTTTACTTGGAACTGGAATTACCTCGCTATTTCTTAACAAAGTCAACCAACTATAGCACAGTGGTCAAAATACATCTCAGAATAATGCATGAGCAAAGAAACCCCGGATCTGGACAGTCTGAGGGTCCTGAGGGCGTGAAATCCTACACCAACGGCAAGGGTGACGTGCCTTTGACAAAGAAATATTATTAATACATCAAGCTGTTATTTTAAGATTTAAATCGGCTGTGATATTACATATCACATATTCATATATCAACGCTATCCCGCCTTAACATGACACCACACATGTGTTGAGGATTTGAACTTAATAGGAATTTTTCGCGTGACTTGTAAGGATACATATTCGATGTAAGATTTGATAAAAATAATAATCTTGTAATAGCTACTCCACCGACGCGGTCTGTACGTATGCCTTGGAAATTGTAAAGACCGTGTCACGCGATTGTAAACGTAACATATGAGAATATAATGAAGTACATATCTTAGAGGGATCCATCCGTTCATGATCAATTCGTATATCGGGTACAGTTAGTTATACTGCTATATTACGATTTTGCTTTGGATTATATTTTCGTAACGAACAATGACTTATATTTGCTTGTGAGCAGACAAACCTCAGAGCTAGAGAATATAATTATCAGTAGTAATAATATAATATTATACCAATAAACAATGAATAGATATTCGTATTTGAAATTTATGAATACGAAATCAATTTTATCTTCTCCAATATTGCTATGGAATAAAATAAGTAAACAAAGTGTTTGGCAAAAATGTTGAATATTTCCCACGACCGCGAGAAGCAAATTAGAAGGCAAAGGTCTGAGCATGTGGCTTGTGGGAAGCGGTTTTGTCGCCCTTGGCTTAAGTATCATGAACTCAAAAAAGAAATACACACTAGCTGAGCTATACAATCATCTGAACAAGCCAGCGAAATAGCGTGATATGTGTTTTTAACTAATGGTGCCTCGGCCAAAGGCAAATAGTTGTGGTTTGGGGGAAAACTAAACAAACCAAGGGAGAAAATCACGAAGATTGTTACAAATAACTATAGTTTCACGGAACCTTCGCTTGAAATTAAACGAGTCTCATTGTCAGAACTGTATACCTGTCCTTGTGCTTAGAGGGTCGGTGCTACCATTAGGCAAACTAAGCAGACTAGAACACACAACTACAGGATTTACTAATGGTCATTGACATTGGGCCAAACGATATCTGGAGACCCACTGAAACCAATTGGTCGCGTAGTCGTATTTTCTGCAAAACAACTATTTTTTTTTTTATCGAAGTTGACAATTAACTCAATATAGTCCGACTTGGTCCCCTGTTTGAACTCTCTATAACTATGTTCCCGTTCCTATCCCATAACTATATTCCCATACCTTACAAGACCACACCCCAGAGCATATTGAATAGCAACATATATACGTGGAAGCGCATAAAGTATGAATTTGAATCATATTTCTATAACACTGCAAGCTAAATAGGTTTGCATTGAAGATTGTAAAGATAAGATATCTCAATGTTGTGATTGCGCTGTAATAGGTTGTAGCTCTACTAGTCACCTCCTAGAGACAGACCAGATCTAACAAGATAACGTGATTATTTTTAAATAAATCCGGGAGAAATATGCGGAGGGAATTTTTCTTTCAGATCTCTCGCTCGGTCGGTTAAATATAATTGATATTATTATTGAATTACTTTGTTTACAGCTGCTACGTAATTGAAGCGAATTATAATTTTGCACGTGCGAGGATGACCCCGACTTATTGCACCCGCCCGGTAATGTAATGATAAGTAAATGGGAGAGGGAACGTAGGGTTGACTGCTTTTTTTAACGATAGAAAACGATACTCCTAGGGTGGCCAACTTGATACATTCCATGTGCGAGTTTTATCACATGATCTCGGATGCACCATATAAATAAATTCCTCGCTTAAGCTAGCTAGAACTTCTGTTAAATTTCATATGCAAATCGATTTTTAATTAATATTTTTAGAATGAACAGACTCTTTTGTATTTTTGCTGGGTTATTCTGCGGCATTTCGAATCATGTACTTATGCACTTGTCAACCTCTATCGTACTAATAGCAGGAAATAGTTCAAATTTCTGAAGTTCCGAATTCCTTTCTCGTATTTTTAGGTAGTAAATTTGAAAATGTTAAATAATGAGTCTAGAATAAATTATATAGGTTACCCTTTCAAAAAGTATGGGAACATTGTACCCTGCGCAGTATATTTCTACATAATTACGTGATAAGCCCTCGTTATCAAGAAACAAAGACAGTTTATGCGGTAACAGCGCGGTCAAAACCATTAAATTTATATCATTTGATCCTTCTTTTATTACACCCGCCATGCAACCAATTACAACGTTATGAAATTGCCCTACAAGGTAGTAGACCCATATACGAGCATGCGTGGATTATTTCTAATTGGAAAGAAAAATTTAAATGGAAAACAACCTGTTATTATCACTTTCTACAGTTAAGAGAAAGGCCTATGTTTGGTACACCACCCTAAATCTCAGTACAGAATCTTTCTGTTTTAGACACAGTTATCCCTTTTACACATGGACCGTGAAATTACAGCATAGCAGAAAGCGATAGATGTAGATACTCTCGTTTCTCTGATGTGCGATGCGATGTAATCAGAGAAGGTTCTTTGCCGGCATTATAAGGGTAAAGGTCAAAATGTGATGAAATTGAAAAAATGCAGTGCAGTTCTTTTCGTATTCATTCAAGCTATATTAACCTGTCAGGTTGAATTAAAAAAAAAACCTGGAAGGTATCTGTCAATTATTTGGAGCGCAACTACAACTTAGTCTGAAATATTAAAGTTTTTGAAAGTTAAGTTAAATATAGCCAAGGAAATATCATAGTGAAGTGAATTGAGTGTAAACTAGTTGGAAGCATAGCCGCAAAATAAAAATTCCTAAATAAAATGTACATATTTTTTTTTCTTGAATGTTGAAATAGAAAAATATATTCTTAAAACATTATTTTCAAACTACCCTCCGTCCAAGTCCTATTGTTCTATCACAAAGGGTCAATTACAAGGATTAGCGGTTTGTGAAGCCAAAATCACGGCCCCAATGTCGTCGGAGCGTTACCAGCGTTCTGGCTCATTTATAAAAAGTTTTTATCAAGTGCGACAAGGCATGAATTCTTCATATTATATAGCACGCGATGAAAACACCTGGACACATTGTCAAATCCAGTAATTCATTTTAATATTGACGTCTAATTTCATTAACGAAATCATTGAATATTAACATTCAATTCTTTAATCTTCTTTGCCAATTTGATTTGTTTTGATATTGCCCAATTTATTTTATATATATAGGAAGGGACAGACACGTAGCAGTGAAGTGAAGACTCCTCCACGGACGGGTTTACTTGAACAATGATTTAGTATTATAGTCGATCACACAGCAGAGACAGGAGGCAAAACAGACAGGCTCCGACAGTCCCATTGGGTCATTTGTCCGCCTCCCGAAGCGCATTGCCGACTATATCGCAAATTTAAATAAATAAGTTCTAAAAAATCAGAATAGCTAATTTTTTGGGTGGGATGACCTTGCCGAGGGCGCAAAATAGTCTGGTGCCTGGCCTTGATACAGGGTTAACTCAGCACGGGGAATTAACTGCAATTTCTCCTCAAAACTTCTAAGGGAATACTTTAAAAAGCGTTTCCGTTTTAAATCAACCATTCAATATTAATTTCAACACATAGAACATCGATATGACAATTTTTTCCTTCACTTTATTACTAACATATTAAGTGACCACCCTGACTGAACTCCATTCTCCTGATCAAGGGATGAGGATGACAGAATTTAATACAAGAGTAAACATTTCAAATATAAACAATAAAATAAAACAGTTTCGATTTTCTCCCGTTGAAAATCAGCTTCTATTTTTGAGTCATAATGCTAAATACTTGAAAACCATACCACCCAGTGATCCCATTCATTTTCCGATGGCGTATGTAGACTAATGTAACTTAAAACGTGTACGCAGGTGTGAAACGGCACATGGGGAACACTTATTCTAATCTGTTTGGATTTGGTTCCGACCACACTGGACGGTGGGTAATTAAAATGTGGCCGGGTAGCATTGAACCGTTGGCAGAGCTACATTAGCGGTTTATGACTACCGGTGTTTGTATAGGTGGTAAATACACGTAAGATTACAACACAACGAAAGTAAAAGATTGGTGACCTTCGACCTCGTTTTTCGATGAGCAATCAACAAAGAACTTGGGAGGGTGCAATGATATCGATATAGCGCGTGGGTGTGGGTGTTGAAATGCCAAAACGACCAATGTGTTAGAGGAAGATTAGGCGATCTTTTAAAAGTGGATTTACGTGATAGGAGACAGTAGTAAAGAAACTTCTCTACAATTTGATTTTTAAGGTGGAAACACTGCAATCCATAACCAGTGGTTGTAAACTATTCAAACTCATTTCATGTTCTTCATGTATAATCAAATATCCCGAAATTTCTCTACATTCGACGCAATTCGGTGTGTGATTCAATAGGTGAGAAATTTTTCAGATTTCAAGTTATCATTTTTTTAGTCCGAAAATCACTATTTCAATATTAAATTCCTGTACCAGTATGATATCACAAAGGTAATACGCAGTTCCCTGTTTGCTTGTCACTTAATAATAGGGCGTTGATGTATCTCGTGCAACTGTTGATGTCACAGAAGATTTAGCGCATAATCGAAGACAGAGAAACAGATATTCTGAATATTTTTTACAAAACCAAAACTGAGGAGAAAGTGTCATTTTTTAACTTTATGGATTTAATAAAAGGGAACAAAACATCATGAAATATCTTAGCTGCGATTTCAGGGGTGTTGATAAGATGAACATGTAATATATATGAGATTTTGAACCGAAGAGACCGACGAGAACATTTCTTTAGTTATTTTGCAATTCTCCCGTTCTACCTTTGGCACGAAAACAGGTTACTCAATAAGACGTCGTTTAAACAAACAAACACAAAAGAAAAAGCGTAATAACAAGGGTGTTTCCTCTATTAAACAACCCACGTAAACAATTGGTGAACCCAAAACCAAATTATTTCACCCTTTACGTTCAGTAATTTCTTTCTTTGATAAATCTACATCGGTGGTTTTTAACCTTTTTTCAGCGCCTTTTTTCTGATATGTGCTTTGGCTAGCTAATGCTATGCCGACTTTAGCGAGATTGTTCAAAGATAAAAATTAGCAGTTTTAATATTTGATAAACAGAACCTCTAGTCTCCCCTATTACATATCTGTAATCTACTTCGCTCCTTGGTTGGTTGTTTTTTTACAACTCTGAATTATTCGACCAAGTATAGAGATTGATAAGCCAATGGTAGTAATTTTATTCCTGGCTAAAGATGAGGATATTTATGTAAATGTAAACACCTAGTGACCTCATCGGGCTCCTGATTTCTGCCCACGCACTATGATAGGCCAAATAGTGGGAACATGTGTGTCGGAAGCTGGATGGACACCCAAAGTATGTATGTAAAAAAAAAAATAGATTCCACTGTATTTCAAACCTTGGAGGGAGAAACGTCACACTGTA
Organism: Halocynthia roretzi; assembly: GCA_013436055.1. Lineage (NCBI taxonomy): Eukaryota > Metazoa > Chordata > Ascidiacea > Stolidobranchia > Pyuridae > Halocynthia > Halocynthia roretzi. The sequence goes on from QRAM01000412.1 coordinate 15,283, forward strand.
TTGAAATCCCAGCAAATTCTTTGTCTCACAGTTAAAGTAGCACTGTAGATAATAGATTCTAATTCAGTTATCTTGGTTGAGGACACTTATTCACACATGATATTAAAGTAAGTGCTTACTCATCAAGTACGACTTGTATAGGGAGTGAGTCAGAAAGCGTAATTGCCCAGCACTTACTTCAAGTACCGGATTTTCTATATAAACATTTCAAGACTGAAACCAACACCCACATTCTATATATAGAAGAATTCCCAGGCTTTATAATGTTAGTTCAATTCAGGTTATAGTCGAATTCCAGACAATCTGTCTGTGACGAAACTGAAGATAATCGCTACATCACGTGAGAACTTCGTCATAGAAGGATTGAAGATCACGAAAAAAATATTTTATTATCGACAACACGTCATGATGATTAGATAATGGTATTGTGTTTAGATTAGATTATTTTTAGATTTTTACTCTTGAGCTATTGTTATGTAATGCCTGGTAGTGAATAACACAACACAACCTCGTTTTAAGTCCATACCTCGATTTAAGACGAATTGATCTCGGTAGAAGTTAAGCGATTTATTTTCTAAAATATATAAAATTTATTTTTTCATGTTCGAATTTTCAGTACTGAGTACTGGATTATGGTATTTAGAAAATGCCCAAGACGAAATTCCCTATCATTTGATCAAAATAAATGACGTGAACTAGCTCCAAAGCAGTTGTGGCTAAATCCTGGCAATAGTAGCTGCTGTGTTATGATATGTTATAATGGTTGAAGTTGGTCTCTCACTTAGCGACGAGCGAAGTTTGTATGAACAACGTAAGCAATATAAACAGAACGTTGCGTGACTTCAGTAGCAAATACCGTGAGGACAAACCCATAATCATTGAACATACCGTGACAAGAAGTTTTTACAGAAGAATGGAAACTTTGCACGAACGTCTCTAAATCACCTTTCCAATTTCTTGGGAAAATGTTTGAACAAGGAGACTGAACTAATGAAAGCCTACGATCAATAAACGTCAGTCTGTCTACAGTTTTGGCACAGTTTCGCATTGGGATATGGGAGCAACTGTTTACAATAGGTGTAAGCAGTAGCAGACTGAATATTAATATCGTCCCGGGCATCCTCAGCTACTATGCAAGTTCACTAGTTCATACCAACAAGTAGGCTATGTTATAACTTCCACTGCTCAATAATTACAATGACCTTTGATCAGGTGACCTTTTGATATTTAATTGAGAATCTCAAAGGAATGCGGCATGATTTTTCAGGAATTATTAGCAGCTTTATAATTCGGGCATTCCCCAAATGATTTTATGGACAACCAGCCCCCGTGAGTGGGATTTTTCCAGGTAGATTGACATGAGACTTATATAAATAGAACTATTGAAACTGACAACTGTCAGACACTGTGTTAAATCCAATAAATACCATCTAGTTGCACTGTAAACACTGCAAATCAAACTTTCATCGCATTACTTCTAGACAATGTAATTCCATTACAAAACTGTATAATGCAATGCCTGTATACGCGTTAATATAAAAATTACTATCCTGAATAGCTAAAATATTTTACGTGAACTTTGAACTGAGGAAGAATTCTCTACTTACGTCACTAAATATAGATATGGATTTTTTTACCGGTACATTCCTAAGCATTCCAAACTAAATGAAACACTGTCACACATCTATAAAACAAGTTGAATCAACTCACCAGATTTGCCAACGCCTTGTGCCCCCATAACCATCATGTTAATATCCTGTTTGGTGACATCACTGCCATTTTGATGACGTGTGTTAGATGACGTATACCGATCGTAAGTGATATCTGAGCATCTACGATCATAATCATCATTTTCTGAGCCTTCTCCATGTCTGTGTGAATGTTTGTTGGATGTATGCGCGATGTTTCGTACAGTATTGCTACAGGAGAACGTGTAAAAGTCTGAATCATAGGACGAATTGAATTCGTCTCGATAGAAAGCAGTCTCACTGTCTGTCTGTCTCGTGTCTGACGGTAAATGTCGTCCGTACTGCAAAGAAAGACGATTGGCTGACTCCGTATATTTGTCTTTTGAATTATTTCTCCGTTTTGAATGCGATTCTTGCTGTTGTTGTTTCCCCTCAAACGCACTTCTCACTTTATTGGCAAACCCCGCGAAAATCGAAAGGGGTTTCTTGATCGACCCCCCGCTGTTGGTTCTCGGAAACGGGGTCCCGGGCGTTACAGACTTGTTGGCGTTGTTTTGAGGAGTTGTGACGTCACTCCTTGACCTTTTGTGACCTTTTTTGAAAGGCGTGGCTTGAGGGGCTTGTTCCGGGTTGGATTTCATAGCTTTTTCGCGGTACAGTTTGACTGCGCTGATGTCCATCGTGGAAGATGCATTTCTCATGAAATATTGATCTGTGATTGGTTCGTGGCCTTTGCTCGTAAGTACCATGTCTTGGTAGGAATTAGTAGGTTGGAATCTAATTCTAATACTACTGGGAATAAACAGACTAAAAATAAAGATGACGCATGATTATTTCTCTATATAAAAATAGCAGTGATATTTCTATATTCTATAATTCTCCTATTCTTTACACTTCATACTCATTATGCTGATAATTCCTAAGAGGACTACAAAGTTTACTAACAGGCACAGAATAGAAGGGAATGCGTTATTTTTCATATACAGTATATATAAACTACATTGAGTGTTTGTTCTTGATTCGCTATCCCTCCAATTTATTTGCCTCATACTCGGTAAGTTGAGATGCATGTTGCGTGAAATAAACAATCTCTATAAATTGCTAGTAGAGCGACCCGGCATTTAACGGCTATTACATCTCTATATCAAGATTCTTCTAGAACAAGCTGACAGGCAGCCTTCGCTAATCAACAGATTGTGCATATTTACTCTCATATAACAGGCACGGTATAGTAGGTCCCTAACTATAAACACGACCAGGACTAGATCCAGTCACTGGATACCTTCAAAATACCTGGGCTTCACAGAAAAATGAACTTAAATAAAAAGGAGTGCTTCCTTGGTGGTGAAAATTCCGGGGAACATATTATATCCGTACAATACCTACATATCTCGACTGCATGACAAACAAGAATATAGCCCTGCTTTGGATCAAAAGCCATACAGCTACTTCATTAAACTGATAGTTCATTCATACCTGCAGCTAGCTAGTACATTACTAAAATCTTTACCTTGTTCAGTTATATTAAGGTTAAATTATCCTTTAATCTCTTACACCTTCAATAAGCAATCTAAGATGTAATATGTAATCTACGAAAGTAGAGGTCACAGCAGGTGGCAATGCTTGTCCACTCTTTCATTGAGTGGTATACCTTTCCACTCTTCAGCTAACATTAAGTATATGAAAGGAATCTATTTTAATCTTTTAATTGAAACAGTAACCACTATGATATACAAAGGGTAGACTTCAATCACGGTTAGATATAAATTCGCCTCAAGCAAATGAGCAGTCAAGTCATATTTATAAAAAATGTCTGACAGATACTGACACAACATAGATCGTAACAAGTGCTGCCGTGTAATGTTATCAATGATAACAAAGAGATAGAAGAAGAAACACGTTAGCACTCGCGGCTAAGATATCTATCTCTGCAAACGGTCGTATAATGATCAGTACAGGACGGTACGGAACCATGTAGTTCATATTTCATTTAAAATGAACAATAACCTGTTCGTGTTCACGTGCAATTTTTTGTATTGTTATATTGTTCAGGATTTTTTAGTGAATTTCGTAAACTAGAGTCGTTTAGTATGAAATATATATATAGTAAAAACTCGGAGTTGAAGTGACCAGGCAAATTACTCGAGCTAATGGAATACTTATTTCAATAGGGATTTTGCCCGACCAATCGAATCAGTTCGAGCTGACAAATGGAGTAGCAAACTGACACTATATACTGTAGAATGTAAATCAAAAGTGATGAAAAAAGCAGTAGTTCCCAGTGGTCACTAATAATTAACACTTATCGTTACAAAAGTAATGTAAAAACTTAAAAATAAATATTAAAAATAATATTACATATAATAATCAATGGATTCAAGACTTTTATACTACCACAAATAAAAGTGATAATATCTCCCGAAACCATGTAAGACACAACTGTGCTTAGAACCAACTGATGGAGCATGTGTAAAGCAGCGACGAAAACCGAAATATCGGACGAAAATAAATAATTTTTTTTTCGTAAAAATCAGGACGAAAACCAAAATAGAAACTGATGAAAACCGAGGCTCGACTATAGTAATAGTATAGGTGTATATATACTAATTCATAATGATATAAATAGTATTTCTCCCCGTCATACATCTTCGTAACACGTGATTGAAAACCATTATGAAGTATAAATCGCGCAAACAAAACACATGTACAGGTAAATAAAATTAACTTCCCATGTTGAATTCATATTCCAGGTGCAGAGTGGTTAAAATAAACATTACGACCACAAATATTCAAGTTTGTTGGGTTTGTCTTCGCGTTGGTGAGTTTAGAAATGAAATTATGGTTTGCAAGTGCACTTGGCTTACAAACAACCAAATTCCGGACATGAAATGATGAGTTAACAGCAAGTTAGTCTTCTTAATATGAATTTCCCAAATGTAATATTAAATCTATTGGGTAGTAATTACTAGTATTTCTGACTTTGTTCTTTCTCGTACCAGGATCAGTCTGGCAATTCTTCCGATCTATTTAACACTGGTGCATTTACTAGATATTTAAATGAAACGATATCTCAAATTTAGATTTTATTGTAGTTAACTCTTAAGGCGAACCGTATGTATTATTGTTCATAATTTACGTTCGATGATAAGTGATTATAACTCCTTGCCTCTTCCTGTCCCTACACATAATTGCGCAACTTTATCTTGAATTTCGTAGTTTCATTATGGAAAGTCAACTAATTGTCCCAAGTGTGGTTGAACATTTTCTACGACTGAAATAACCGGTGCTTATTGCTACATCGTCAGTGTAGGACGTCTAAACAGCGCTAGTCATATTCGTTGTCACGCGTGTATACGAAATAACATAATATTTACTTTTGATTTATTCCCACGATCTAGAACTGAATGCTACAACCTAAACCAAGATAACTGGGGTTTCTGACTGATCGTATTTCCTTCCAAGAGATTTAATAATATATTTGAAATAATAAGGCGCAACCTTCCCTTACTGCTTACTCAAAGTTGCTGTCTCATCGCCCTCATATTAACATACCTAAAACCATTTCCTAAGCTATCAATATTGTATGAAATATATATACAGTAAACTCTCGTCAGCTCAAAGGAGACCAAGCAAATAATAGATTGAAAATAACATACTACAGCCTTCTCTTACTGTTTGAAGCTGCTGCTGTATCGCCTTTATATGTACACAACTAAACGTTCTTTCTGCGTTAGCCGTCCGATCTGTATTATGTGCTTTTAATAGCTTTGTTTTGGTTCCTATACAGCCATAGGGGAGAAACCTTCTTCGCTCTTACGCCTGCTTGGTGATGATTATCGTTACAAGTAATTGATTATCTCTGTGGTAATATTACCCGCATCAGTAATTACAAAGCGTTCGCGTTATAATTACATTAGGATACGGGATACGTGTGCTGATTATAATCAGTTTCATTTGAATCTATCTACCGACATACTGTGCACCTTATCGTAGGCTACAGTGTTAATCAAGTGATTCAATATATGTACTCGCACTTGTGACTATACAGAGACAAAAGCCGCTAAACAACCTGCAACACATGTCACCAATAGATAATTTAATTGAGACGTCACATCACATTCCAGCCTTATAACATTATTCAAATAAATTTATACGTTAAATGTATAATGATACAAGGACCTTGAACCGAGACTGTGATTGCCTCAATTCAATCTGAATTGGGTTTCTAATATTAATATTTAAGTTTATATATTTGACATATAATTATAAAGTAAGTAACCTCTCCAGATCTCATTGGTATTCGTATTTTAATGCAGCATAAATGTCCACATAACTACTATCAGCCCAGGGATTATTTTAGCATGCAATAGTATTTTCAACGATTGTGCGGTTCTTAAAATTAAAATAGCCATCACAAATGCTTATCAGAATCAGAGAATATCAAACACTAGGCACCTCTATGAATTTTGCAGTCTGCAATTACCTTGAAATAACATCTACATAATACATTTAAATTTATTCAGATTATTAATATTTTTAATTTGTACATAGCTGTATCACGATAGTATTGAATTTGCATAAGGTAAAGTCTCATTTTCATGAATTTAGAAAAAAACTTTATATTCCGTTTCATTGCAATTAGTTATTATCACGGATATTTTGTATCTGAACTATGCAGAAAACCTTTCCTAGTTTAGCAGTGTCTGATCCAGGCCTAGCTATTTATCTTCATAAGAACGCAATGTTGACCGTGTCGATGTCATATTGAACATGATTGATAACACAAAACTATTTCTACGCTTGGACCCTAAGGCTCATTGATCTAGAGTATATGTTATGCAAGAGGTTAATATAGTATTAATGCTATAGTACTGTGGTTAGACTATTTTCCTCATTCATTCAGCTTTTCACGAAAAACCATCATTTCAATTTCCCCGTTTCCAAGATCGTATGTTTCAAAAGATGCATTCCGAATAATATGCATTCCCTCTAACTTACTGAAGATCTTGACGACAGAAGGATGCTTAGAAATTCAAACATGAGTTACACTTCACCGACTGGAGTGGGGAAAAGTGCAGTCATGCCAGTATTTTAACAGTTTGAATTTTGACTACCTGTGGTCCCAATTCACCCTGCTTGAGATACTTGTTATAGTATCTTATGCTATGCACATACGTTAAGCTGAGCAATATACTACACTAACGTAATGCATGAAACATTATACTCATATTATTTATGACTGCGCAATGAAATTGGTTGAAATGGTTGAAACTTTATAAGGCAAGGTCTAGGAACTCGTGAAACAGCTGAAACTCTACAAAACTAATTATATCACAAGTATAATAAGTTCATAGCTAAATGTCATAGCCATGAACACTGAACACTCATACGTACATATATAAATATATAAAGGGATGTTGTTGAATCTCTATTCTACTCAAGAGCTAAGCCATTGCCTTTATTAGGATCAAAACCCGTGAAATTGTGGCCTTGTATCAAATATGTAATAATCGGGAATGTGTATGCTAAGTTTTAATCCTTCAGTAGAGAAGAATTTATGAGCAATGCGTAGCAAACTCACCACTAAGCTCCGAGCAAAGACCATATGTTGCCGTCTCTGTCACTTATATATATATATATGACGACTGAGCTTTTCAACTTCATGATCAATAAATTCAATTCAATTAGTTACTAACTTTAAATTCAGTTGATCTCATATTCAAAGTAGTACTGTACTTCAAATCCAAGATACCTGCGCCCAAGACTCGACAGGAAACGAGGGAAGTAAGACTTGTAAGTACGTAACGATTATCACTGCGCAATTAGAATTTTGCTTTATGAACATAGAGACCCGATTTAATGAGCAATAAGTGCCTACGGTAAATTAACAACTCCTATAAACATTAATAAACGTATTCAATCAAAATCAATTATTTCCTTTCTCGTTTTCGTTAGATCTAGATTCTAGCGTCCTAAAAGTGAGCCATCTTTCACCTCCTGAATACATTATCCTTGTATCTTTGTGGTGGTATTCTACAACTGAAAAATATATAGAGCCTTTCTTTTCCTCTCTATTATCGCTCCATCAAGAATATTACATTGAGACTAATTATGCTGTAACACAAGGCTGTTGTAGAGACACTTTTATACCCGTTGATTACGAAGATGACGGCTAAATCTCATACATGTAATATCAAAGCGAATACAATATTTATGTGACACTGGCATAACTATTATATAGGCTATTGGTTTTAGCAGTCCAAGCTCATCATATTCACTAGGCACCAATAAAACCGTCGCTTTGCGGTCAATGTCTCAAAATTTTATCTTATTCCATAAATCTCGTAACCATAAGTACTGGGTAGGATCATAAAATATTCTGTAACACAAGGTCTCAAACTTGCACGGTATTTATTACCAGCCCTGCAAATTTAAAAATACATGATATATAATATGCCACGACCTTCTTTTACTGCATAAATACGTTACTCAGCTGCCTGTAATTTATATTTTCATAAAGAAAGTTTTTTTCTAAGTTATAATTTCAAACCAAGCTGCAATCTACGTTTAATATCAGAACTATGAGCTTGGAGCAATAATCAAGTAAGATCGTAACTAAAAGCATTTGCTTACATTTCATAATATAACCTGGTGGTAAGCAACCATCGATCCATCGACTGCCAACATTTTCATCTCATCGACAAATGTTTTTTTTTGGTTTGATATCGCCCACTCTCCCCTCTCCTTCCTCTTTACGTTTCTTTCAATAAATCTTTGTTTCTTTATTTAAGTTACAGATCGTCGTCAAGTGGGCACGTCACGCACAGCTAAGTATACAAAGACGTCTTTGTGACGCGTAAAGGACGCACTCAAACCAGCAGGTGGAATAAAGTCAAAGGTCAAAGATCAGCAACCGTGCAAAGCGGAGACAGTAATTGGCCAGGGCAATGTAGACCCCATTTTAATTAACGAAAAATTAGCAAATCCCACTGTTCAGTACCTTACTAAGCTGCATATCTAAGCACTGCTGTGGTATCCCTATGGACTCAAAATTTATCACAGTTCATGAATCATACGTCATAGATACATACTTCATAGCCTATGACATACAATCCAGAATTACATTCTTAAATTTATAAATGATATACAATATAAATAAACAATATACCTATTGTAGCGTTCAGTTCTATACCGTTTTATACAAATTAACTGGCAATAAGCTTCCCATTATCCCAGGCACTGTAAGTAACTTATGAATTGCTGTAATATCAACAGCCACCAACAGTAGTCCATATGTTTTCATTCAAATCCCAATAGACGAACAGATTGTTATGAATTTGACCTCTATATGACATTGCAATGTACCAGCTTCGCGTCGCCATCTGTTTTTTTTCTTCCCGACAACAAATTGTTTTGTAATTATCAAAGTTGTCTGACTCGTGCTGGGAGAAACAATATATCTAACCTACATTATGAGCAGATAATTACCCATTGTCCAACGTAACTATCGAAAGATTTAGTAGAAGTGGGAGCCACTATATCCGGCATTAAATATTAATTATCGACCAATTAGTTCAATTTCACGCGAACGGTGTGAAAATCCGTGATTATTACGTACGAATCGATCTTTTCTTACGTAATAGACAATTGACTAATTGAAGGTAATGCGTAAATTGTTACGTATAAATCGTATTTTCCAACATGACGTAATTGTATAATTAGACTTCCTTAGCTATGACGCTAATTGATGAAGATTAGAAATCTCAAACTATCAGAAAACTGGCATTACCTCGTGTCCTGCTGGTGTTCAGGGATTCAATAGTAGTAGCACGCGAATAAAATTATTTCGTTATAATGTCGCCCAACCGGAACTTAGACTTCATCTTCAATTTATTGGTTTATTGTGGAAATCCAAATTGTGGTCGAAACTCGACTGCAGTTAAATATTCTCCACTACTACGATAACCAGTGCTTATTGCCAGAAGAAGGGCTTCAAACATGACATATTATATCTGTTGTTACAGGTGTGTAGGAACATGATATGTACTTGGATTCATTCCCACGATTTAGAACTAAACGCTATAACAGAACTGATCAAAATGCTCAAAATGCGCAATTCAATGCAAAACTTTCCTTTATATGAAACAAACTGCAGAGCAATAAGAATAAATCTACCGCAGAATGGATAAAACCTGTAATTGGCTTTACAACATTGTTTCGGATTTCAGGATAAAGATAGCGAGTTAGTAAGCTTAGCAGAGTCCTATTTATCGCTATTTTTAACATTGTTGTGGCTTCGTTAAGGCTTACAAGAATTTGTAATATTTCGCGTATTCGCACTTTTTCGTATTCTTGCACTAAGAAACAAGTTTACGTTACTGAAGTTTGATGAAAATAAATGAATCGACATGCCCGGTGGAAATGCAGTCCAATACTATAGTCTAATTGTAATGGAGATAGTAGGAGGAAATGTTTGAATGGAAAATTTCTATATTCTTTTAGATGTGTTTTTGCTGTCAGAAGTTCAATACAACTAAATAAATCGCACAGAGAAATGCAATTCAATACTATATACTGTACGTATAAGAATATACTGTATTTCTTACCGGATTCGCAAATCAAACAATTCAGAGTTCGAATGGCTTCAAGTAACTGATTCAGTAGGTAAGATGAAGATGTGAAGATGGCAATTGTCTTTTGGGAGAGACAAGTAACCGACCTTCTCTAGAGTGCAAAATAGTCTGTTGATGTCGGCATTGCATATATCATGTGTTATTTCAAGGTGATTTGCTATTTATAACTTATATCCTGGTTTGTGTTGGTACAGTTTGATTGCGAGCACCTGTCAAGGACACTTTTCAATATAGTCAACACTTTAGCGAAAGTTCTACGTCACTATGACGTGATCGAGAGGCTTCTTAAAATTCTTTGTCATCGAGACTTCAAAAGTGACAGGAATGTAGATAATTTAGAGGCAGTTCAGTCTTCGCTTCAGTCTTTGTTTCAGCAAATTTTGTTCCTCTCGACCCAGTCGGACATATCGGACTTGCTACATTCTAAATACTATATTGCCTGTTTCTCTACATGTATGAAATGGCTCTCTAGGTGGTGTTTGAGAGCTTATATTGAGATGGTATAGCTAGAGTCACTGACGTGATAAAGATGGATCCAAGATGTTACTATGACGTGATTGAGGGTAACTATTATCACTACAGTGACCACAACGTGCTGCAACTGTATTTATACAGCTGTATCGACTGGCTCTGGATCGTGATGGCTCTGGCGGGCTTTGAACTTTGTCTAAACTACTTCAACGTCGCGATACTATTGACTACTAGGATTAGGTCTCTAGCGCCATATAGCGTCTAATTTTTTACATTCATCACTCCTCGTTGTAGATCGAACGAATTCTTCGAGTGAACACGTTTAATCTTCATTTGAGCACTTTTAAAATCTTGTCACGCGATTGATATAAAGGAGATATTAATAACTAAAGTGATAATAAGATATATTTGACACAACGTGACCTTGTACATTTGGATCATCCGGATTATTTCCAAACAATGATTCGTGCTTACAAAAGATCAAAGGTCATTGAACCCGCTGTCTTAATACTGTTATTGTTTTATCACAAATCCGTTAAAATCCGTTTCTAAAGTTTTTGTTTTTTTCAAAAGACGACCGCATTGTAACTTGCACAGCTGCTATTATGCTCGAAGATCACAAAGTTAACTATAATATTAACGGTTTGCATAAGCACCAATTCAATTTCATTTCACATTCTATTTTTCGCGTATCATCTCGTGTCATTTAAAAACATATATGACGGACATAGTGTCGTGAAGGCACTAGCCAGTACTTGATACTAAATACAATGAAGGTGAACAGACTTTGCTGTGAATCTGTGGTTTTGCTGACTCAACAGCAGACCGGATTATCTTTATGACATAATAATACGTGCCTTGGCGTCGTGGAGGCTTTTATAAAATCTTAAGTTATGTAACTGATTTCAACTATGGGAATCAATCAAAGTACACAACTTGTCATTTCATATACATTATGCTATAACAGGCAGCTTACTACTTTTTAGCTCTCTTTTGCAAAAAAAGGCAGCGAATAAGAACTGTCTATTTCTGTTGCAAAATATATTTAGCTTCAAACCGCGTTGAAGCAATTAATTGTACTTCCTAAAATAAACAACTACTAATTGAACATGATGTGTAGCATAGAAATGTCGAGTCGCATAACTGAGACGCGTGAATGTATTATTTGTAGTTTAAAATGTTCTGTTTGATAGGTGACTCTACTTTCTCTTCTCAAGTTATGTGAATTATTTCATCTTGATAATTTATTATATATAGCCGGAAGTACAATATTCAACCCAAATAATCTGTGCTTATTACAACAGTTGTATGAATCGATATATCGAGTGGATGGAAATTACCCTCTACCGCCAACTCGCAGTTGAAATATATCAGAGTTTGCAGAAGATACGCTCTACGCTAAGATTTCGGCTGATTTCTTTATTTTTAACGCACCGTCACTTCTAAGTCATTAAAATGACAAAAGTGAAATATTTCGTTCTAATTTTGCAATTCTATCCAAGCTAAAATGTAGCATACCCTACGAACCAACTACAGCCAGATCATGGAATCGTACCGTCCTTCCCAGGACCAGATTTACCAATAGGCCATCGGCCTAGGGCCCACTTAAACTAATTTGCCGCACATTACTTACTTCTCACATTATAATATTACGTATTATTTGATGACATTTGGCCATTGCAAAATACTTACAGTAATATATATATATATATATTGATAAATGAAACATGAAGACATTTCTATTAATCTGGGCTCGTTAGTTTATTAGTTTGGCCTGGGCCACAATTAGGTAAATCCAGCACTGGTACTCTCCCTGTTCTACAGACATCTATTCAACACATATATTTAGTCGGAAAGATTTAATTTAATTCACATATATATATGATTTATGAAGTTCAACAACCAGATGACATGTTCTCAACGAATACCAAATTCCTAAACTAAAAAATAAGACACTTATTGTCGTGCGATTTACGCTTCAAATAAAACCAGATAAAAAATTACTAGAAAAACAAATACAATAATATCTGTTTGTTTTAACTCTTGTTTTAATGGTTTAATGCTTTTTTTGCTTTTGCTGCCTCGATTTGGTCTTGGTAGTCGATGGAGTGATGGATACTTGGTATTTTTTCATCGATACTTGGTTCAAGTAGTAAATATGGATGCAGGAGAAAATAAAGCTGAGAAAGAAACAAATCTGGTTTGAGACAAACATTCCAAGCTGTCAATTAATTACTAAAATACATCCCACGAGAGTTATTGTAATTTCTGGCCTATAAGGCAGCACCCTTAATTATTTTTAAATTGTAATCTGCAAATTATGTGTATATGTTACTCAGACGACTTGAATACGTATGTCGGCACGTCCTCCATTTTCTACAACAACAGCGATTTGTTATGTCAAAATTAAACAATTTGAATTATGTAGATACTGTTCCCCTCAAACCAAAACAAACTTGTATATCAGGGTATGTACCCCACCCAACTGCAGTGTACGTTGTCATCATGGGGATCAGGATCAGATGATCATAATTCAGAGGGGTCAGAATTCATTGAGAAGTTGAGTCATATAAAGTCATCTTATAGACCAGACATTACTATACATATTTTCGGCAGTACTTTTTATTAGTTTTGTGTCACTGGGAAGCTATCAATTTTTCTATGTAAGCATTTTGCTTTGCTGTGTTATTTTGCTAAGTGAAAAGTAAATGAATTACCAAGTAGTGATGCAAACACGATGCACCAAACCAGAAGCAAGAAGAGAAACAGCAAGACATCCAAAGATTTCAGGAACAAACTTGGCTTGGAAATTGTCTCCGAATGCAATATTTTCAAAGTTGTTCACCATCGTAAGAAGGCAACAGAATAACAATGACCCAAGGAAACCACCGCCGATGGTAAACCATTCTGAAGAAGCTAGTTGGACCTGAGAAAAACAAATCAACTTAAAATCTTTCTGTAAAAAAGAGGTTTCGATCTCTTTCATGATGTCAGAGCTCTTTGCGCCTTTTCATTATCGTTTGCTCATTTTCTTCAAAGTGAGAAGAAGAACTATTTAAAAATTTGAAACTATTACTATTTCCACCCATTTTGGCTTGATGAGTGTTAGCCTAATGCACTTGGCTCTCAGGGAATGAAGTTGGAAATCTGTATCACTGAATACATTTAATAGAACTGAAATTAACCAATAGATATCAAATAGCATTTGGTTTCATTAATCCTTCGATAATTACCAATAGAAAAGTATAATACTGGATAATGGCAAAAACATTACTTGATGCCAATTCAAAGTGAGGGAGAAAATAAGAGAACCTGTGATAGCAGAGGGACGAATGTGTCCTGAGACTCATGACCCATGTAGCTTGGTATTCGGAGGGATCACACTACTGAACTTATACCCAACTAATATGCGGAAATGACAGAAGTAGAAAATCGTTGATCGTGAACCCAATCTAATCCTTCACCCTCAAGATTCCTTTTGCATGGCTAGTTCATACTTTTGCATATAGTGAATTTCCATATTTCAGTCTATATATGTGTATGTATGTATTTTAGTATATGTATATATGACAGAAACGTAGAAAATCGTTGATTCCACATCCTGATTCTACACAGGTTCGTTTCACCTATCAAGATCATGCTTCTAATTATTAGTGAATTTCCCCATTTCAGTTTATGCAGTTTAATGTTGATTTTACCTTGAACACTTGCATTGCAGAAAACAAGACAACTGAAAGGATAGCGGAAACCACACAAGAGTTTGTTGCACCAAGAGCTGGAAGAGAAGACAATCCGTTAATAGAAATAAGAGCAAAGCACTTCATAAAAAATGTCAATATTTCTTACCCATTTTTCACACAAGCTTTATATATATCAGATTAAATGAATTAATATTATTTAAAATTCTGTGAATTCTGTAAAACATCAATGTACTATCAGAAAGATGTAACATGGCTACTGACTGCATTTACTATTAAAGACAAACCCACTGAACTAACTAAAAATTCGTTATGTTACCTGTAATTTGGTTAGTTTAGGTTCTTGCTGGTGATAACTAACCTTCACCCAGAGCAAACGTGGCCTAATTCAAGCTTTCCTAACCGTATTTTAACCGGAGGGATCACATTTCTCGACTAGTACCTAGTAAACTATGCTACGACAACGACAATACCATTGCCTACGATCTCGTTGAATGCTAGCGTAACATTACGTTATGGATATTCGAGAATTTTGCAACTGCGATTTACTTATACGATATCCACTTTGTCTCTAACTTATATTCTACCACGAATAACAAGTGCGTGATTTATTTATACCCTGATTTCACACAAGCGCCACATTTCTTTCCTCCACCTAATTACAAGCCTGCAAAGTGGCTTGTCCACAACCGGCGTTTTACGTGTCGCCCTCGCTAGTTTGTTTTCTTTCATTTGATGATGTGGCTGCCAGATTAATTGACCCGTGACGATTAAACTTTATCCCCGCAAGGGTTTTCTAAATATGTTTCCTTCCGCTGTACTTCTAAAATGATTCATGTAATCCCCATGTAATTTAAATCGCACATTTAGTTCAATTATAATAATCTTAAAGGACATTAGATAATATCTATTGAATTACATTGCAATATTTCAAAGAAACCACACGATAACAAAGCATATTTCTCGTCTTATTACAGATGTGAAGAGTATCTTCATTATATGATGTTTTACTTGGTAATCCAATATCTTACTGTTTACCAATTACTCAAAATGACGGGCCTTACATTCTGTCAATTACGAGCATAGACAAATGCATAGCTTCTTGTTAGAAATTGCGTCGCGTTATTTGGAAGGTACGCAAATACACTTTGTTACAGCCCCCGATTTTTTATATTTTAGGGTCGCTTCATGACATGTTACAGACACCGCATTAGCTTAATTAATCTCTGAATGATGGTCAGTCTGATAGCCAATTACCAAACTAACCGTTAAAACTAACAAGCGATATATTATATCCCTCATGCGTCTCTAGTGGTAATAGTTCTCATATACGCCCCTAGTGTCATTACGCTCAAGCTTCGTGAAAACAATGCAGCTATATCTGTTATCCATTCTTCGTTATATATCTCATTATTTGCGCTCAGTAATTACACTTTCTATATTTGTTTTGACGTATTAGATTATGTTACATATATTACCAGTCAATATGAAACCAACACACGTAGTAGCTGCCGATGAAATGTTTCCCGAAGGTGCTTACAGCGAAATGGACGAAGCGTCCGTGGCAACTTCCTCATCTTCGATACAAATGATGGACGTTGCCGCGAATGAGAAAGTAGTGCACTCTGATTTTTACAACAATTTCGAAGACCTTTTCGACGACGAAGACCTCGAATAACGCGCTGCGGATTACGCTCATTTCTGTACCAGCAAACCTGAACTCTTTTGTGCCTAGTACAACGTTTATAAACCATTGTTGGGTCGTTTTTATAGTTGTGTTCTGTTGCCGAACAAACCTGTTTACCCATAACAAGTAAGATATAGTATATACACTTGTAATCAGAGAACTTATATCAATAAATTAGCTATCATTTAAATTCAAGTATCAATCACAGTAATATAACTTGAAATTACAAAAACCTGTTTTCCTAAGATTTGAATCCCATATTACAAGCAAACTTCACCCACATTTGACCATTGGCCATATATATCACATTACAAAATATTGTGCAATTAGTGCTTGATATTTCCCTGCAGTAAGTATGATGAGAATGCTAGTGAAGGATCAAATATTTCAATATATTGAAATGGTCCATTCTGTCTACAAGACAGATTCAGACCCAGCCCATAGTTACTGGGTTGCTGGCTAATTCATCTCAACAATGTGACTTAACATTTACTACACTGAAGAGATTCATTCCCGTCCTTGTAAAACGAACGCAGTTGAACTCAACTATGCTCGATTTCACACGTACGGAAGATGGCTCCGTTGTTGTGTACACAGACGGAAGTTGCCTCAACAACAACATTCAGATAAAAAATCTGGTGGGGCAGAGAAAAAGTGGAATCGGAGTCTACTGGGGAAGCCCCGATCACCCTCTCAATGTATCCCTGCCCCACGGGGGTACAAGACTCACAAACAATAGGGCTGAAATAGCCGCTGCTCACTCTGCCATTATTTTAGCAAAAGCGCTTGGCATCGAACGACTGCGCTTGTACACAGACTCACAAAACTTGGTAAAAGCTTGTAAGTTCTGGCTGCCATATTGGCAGCACAATGGCTGGAAGTTAAAAGGCAGCGATAAAACAGTGAAGAACAGAGATATGTGGCAGAGACTAACAGACGATATGATTTATGTTCTTGTTGATTTCGTACATGCTAAAGACAATGTAGATGGCATAAAGGAAGCTCACAAACTGGCAAATATAGGAGCTAATGCAACACCTACCATTGAAGACGATTAGTTTATAGATTAATGGTTATTTTTCCCAAATGCAAAATGTTGCAGTGAACAGTCCCACTTCCAATTTACTTACTGTGATTTATTAATATACTTATTGATTTGTCTGCTTTTCCCTTTCATTATGGACATGGACAGTTCCCTCACACGCTTTATGCAACCACGGAAAATTACTGTACAGACAAATGTTAGTTACCAAAAAATGTTATAATAATTATCCTTATTCAGTTCTGACATATCATGACTTTGTACAAGGAATATTGGCTCTGAGGTAAACTGTGTAGTCGTAGATAAAAGTACAAATAAACCATGGAAATAAAAATATACATGAAAACAACCTCAAAAGATACATGTATGTAGTAGTAGGCTTATGATACAATCTGTACAAGCGAAGCCACAATATGTTATGTTGGCTTCACTAATAGTATTTTCCATTCACCATTATACAACGAATGAAAAAGATAAGAAGGCGTGTCGTCAGTCATTTGCAAGATGTTTTCATTGACATTTAATTGTAATTGTTTTTATGTATTCTGTATTCTTTGAAAAATTTACAATAAATGCCCGTTTTTCATTGAGAGGTTTAGTCAGGGACAGTTTGATAATGTGCATTTGGTAGTGAACTGTGACAGCTGGGTAAAAACTAAGTTCATGGAAAACTACTTTCTCCATCCCAGGATACCAGAGTAAAAATCATAAGAGATCTAACTGACATCTTGTTACAATCATGGAGCTATAGCTGGTTGACCTCAACAATATAACTAATTTCTCAAAATTTGAATCCTATCTTACAAGGAAACTTCACCCAGATTTTTGCAAACAAATATTTCTAGTACTTGTGGTCCCTATAATTTTGGAAATCACTGTTTAAACTTATTAAAAATTACAGAATAGATCTATGATGGTTGAAAGCCAATTAGGACTTTAAGTTGATTCAGATCGATTCTTGGTTACTCCTTTTAAACAAATTATGAATCAATACCATCTCAATATGAGCTCCGCGATACCATCTAAGAAGCTTTTAAAAATTATATTTTAAAAGTATTTCATTGTGGTATTTAAACAGAAGTAATGTGAAAGAAAATTCTCCCGACCAACTACTAGTGTAGACGCCCTTGATTACTTAAAATTCAAAGCATATTTTCCTACACAAGGAACAAAGGCAAAGTCGTATTTGCCCTGTACCCGCAATCGCCTACTTCATGATTCTGTGACGTACTCCGCAAAATTATCACGTACGGAATACGTAATAATAGGACTTACGTTTTGTCTTCCGCAATAAAATAATGCTACAGAAACCATTTCAATAAAATTTATGTCAAATATTGAATGTCGTGTTTTAGATAATACGATGGGCGTAGGCTGCAACTGTTTTACGTCGTTTAAGATGTTGGCAAAAGGCTGACCATACGAACGTGTGCTAATATTGACGAATGGCGTTAACCTGCTGTAGCTGGATATTCAACAAGCAAAGCACAACATGACCAAATTAATACTGACCAAAAAAAATCAATCACTCGATGGGCAGTATTTGATATGATCAGGAACCCAGCACCGAACCCGAACCAAGGCGAATGTAGAGCTAGTATACGTATATACACGTATTCCTTACTTAACGATTAGGTTCCTATTCAACGACCAAACGGTAAACAACCTTTTATATCGCCTTTCTCTCACACTAGTATTCTTGATGCCTGTAAGGTGGTAAAAATAATGACCAGACAGAACTTTCCTTGCTNCTGATCACTTTTTTTGCCTTTGCAAACCGCTTGCAATTCGCCTAATTTTATTTTTTTCCCCCCCCCCCCTGTTCAGAGACCGGGAACTGATCCCTTCTTCTGCCGTTGTAAAACGCTTGCAATTCG
>QRAM01000412.1:34402-77283 GCA_013436055.1 Halocynthia roretzi
TATGCTGTTCAGAGACCGAGTACTGATCATTTTTTTTGGCCGTTGTAAAACACTTGCAANAATTGAGTATTTGGGGCCCAAAGTTCTCTTTAGGGATTTAAACCACACGTTCATGTGCCCTTACTTCGATCTCGGGGCCCCAGATCGGCAATTTTATGAGCACAGGTTATTTTATCGGAGTGATGAATGATTAGGGAGTTCAATCTAATAGCGATACCAAGATACATAAGGTTTACATACTGACAAAGCATTATGATTGAAGGATCTGTCTTACCAACGCACTAGTTTCTTCCCTAGTAACGCAATATCATTTTAGCGTGTCGCAACATGTAACCAAAATCTAATCAAACTCATTTCTTATCTTAGCGAGGTGTGAGAGAACACCAAGAATACTTTCCGCTGTTCAGACAAAACTTTTGCTAATTAATACCCGTCAAGAAAACGTATTCAAACAATGATATTTGATAACTGGGCGTTTTCACAGATTCCAATAATGCAACAACAGACGGTTTTTCCTTATAAACTTGACGCCATCAAGTTAGGCACTACACTAGCGAAATAACGACATTGGACTTGCTTAGGCATACGCAGTTTTAGCAGGACCAGACTGTTGCAGCACGATCTCAGAAACTTTTCCATATTAATGATATTGTACCATATTACATAATTGCTTATTACTGTACAGTGAACATGCAAATGGGCTATATTTATATGTTGGAAATTATTTGAAATATATATTTTTTACATAGGCTTGTGTAAAGTAGTAAATGGAAATCATTCGTATGATCGAGTTACCATTCGTCCTTGTGACATTCGCTGACATGGTTTTAACTCTGTCAATGGTACAGAATGACTAAGGAAGGAGGGAAGGGGAATATAGAAAATATCCCATCTCCTAATCAAATTTCCCTGAGATCCTACTTAAGTAGACAATAATTTCAAATTGAAATGGCGTTAGCAGCCAGAAGCGGGCTGGGATTCGGGCAATATGTAGTCGACAATTCAACTCCAACACTGTCTTCGGGAATTCTCATTTTAAATATGAAAAAGTCGTCCCTGACGCCTTTTTATAATCATCGAGCAGTGGAAGCTACTTGTTGCCGACCGCGCGAGTCATGGATGCTCATGCTCGTTAAGAATCCAGACCGCTACCGCTACTACTACTGCAACATACATAATTTGTTTTTAGAAAATAAGAAAATTAGGAATTATTGAATTTAGATAGAAACCCTAAAGATGAGATTTGTGATCTGTTTGGCAGTCGCTGTCTGTGTTTTGGCTTCCAGTGGGAATGCAAATCCTGTATCGCCAATTAATCTGGAGGCTTTCAAACAGGTAAGTCATAAATAGGTAAATAACGAGGTGAATGAAATTCAAGTGCTCTATCATCATGTTTAGCCGCTTCCAATCTCCCTCTTCACCATGCCTACAATGTTAATATAACTAGTATCTCTCCTGGTCAGCTCATTCATAAGAGCTCCAGATTAAGGCATGGGCCTCTGCTAGGGCCTCTAGAGATAGAGTAAATAGTTCTCCAATAAAAAAATAAGCACTTCTAATTATCTATACAATAGGGGGTTCAGGTAAGATAGATTTTTGTTGTAACAGAACAAAGTAAAATGTATACTGTATACATAGTACAACAGCATGCCGCACCACTAGGGATCTCAAAGTTTCTGTAGCCTACAAAATATCTGTAATCTCTAGTTCTGTAGCAATACATGCAGCATACGCAATCATTAATTAAAACCATATAAATAAATTCTGAATAAACGTTTTCGTTTATTAGGGGAAATCGCAAGGAGGATACGGCGAAAAATACCAATCACAGGGACAGACACAATCACAAGTAGGAAACGACGGAAGATACGGTAGAGGATTCCATTTCCAGAAACAGTCGCAATCACAAGTAGGATTCAGCAGAGGATTCCAATCACAGAAACAGTCGCAATTACATGTAGGATTCAGCAGAGGATTCCAATCACAGAAACAGTCGCAATTACATGTAGGATTTAGCAGAGGATTCCAATCACAGAAACAGTCGCAATCACAAGTGGGATTCAGTAGAGGATCCCAATCACAGAAACAGTCGCAATCTCAAGTAGGATACGGTAGAGGATCTCAAACCCAAGGGCAGTCTCAATCCCTAGGAGGATACCGTGGAGGATCTCAAACCCAAAGGCAGTCTCAATCCCAAGGAAGATACGGTGGAAGATACAATTCTCAAAGGCAGTCACAAACCCAAAAACAAGGACAGATGGTAAATAAATATATAATATACTTTAATGTAACCATCTGATGTATTTCAAAAATATAGTGAACAATATAGACAATTATAGCTCTGTGTTGAATAGAGGAAAATCTCCTTATACTATAATGGTGCCATCTTTATTCAGGGCCGTGGCTATCAACACCAATCACAAGGACAGACTCAAATTCAGGTACATTACTAAAAAGCATTCAAGCATTTACCACAAAAAGCTCAATGTCCAAATACAACTATCTTAGCCGATCCTATTATCAAATGTGCGGTTTAGCTCTATCTTAGGAGGTGACCTGGGGTGACGTACAGGCTTATGTTGTTTTGTGATAATTCCCAGTTGTTTTTAATTAAATTACAATCCCAATCCCAACCCGAATAGAACAGCAATCGACACCGTTTAAGAATGCACCACACATAGTTTAAGAATCCTTTTGGAAACCATTGGAGCTGGCTAGATTTTTTTATTATGATATTACATGGTTAGAACAACGTTGTTGCTTGTAAATATTAAATTTGAATAACATTTCTATAACTTTGTTAGGTCGGCCCGGTTAGTTTCCAACACCAGAGCCAGAGTCAAACTCAGGTACGATTTGAATTACGTAACTTATTTTTTTTGGATGTTACAAATTATTTCAACAAATTCCTCCTTAAAATAAAAATAAAACTCAAATCATAGGTTGGAGCAGGATCGCAATCTCAAAGTCAGAGCCAATCTCAAAGTCAGGGACAAGGAGGCAACGTAAGTATATCTTCGCAGTCGAAGGGAAAATAGACCTGGTACAATTAGAGACCTTTGTAGAACTAGGTATATGTTGAGATGGGAAATGTAAGTTACGTATGTTCCAGTTTTGTCTTCTAGGATTTCAAATATTTTATTTAATTTTCACAAACTATCTCTTCTTTCAGAAAAAACCTTCAGTCAACAAACCCCATCCGGATAACAAGCCCCCACCACCGCCTCCGCACTCACCGGGAAGTCCCAAGTCTCCCAAGAGTCCGAAGACAAGGAAATCCTCTAAAAAGTCCCCAAAGTCCCCAAAATCCCCTAAAACCAGGAAGTCGTCCAAGAGTCCGAAGAGCAGAAAGGGTAAGAAGAGCAAGAGAGGAAGAAGCAGAAGGAGCCTTTTCCTCTAAATTAAAAAAAAACATATATGATAACATGTAATTGATAATAATTTCACCATCACTAATTGTAAACGTATACTTGCTATAGATTTGTATTGCAATTCAGCCTGAATAAACAGGAATTACCACAAACCGTTTACAATGCAGTGATTAGGTTATCCGCCTTTTTTTTGCTCAACGCTCTCCTGGAGCATCTTTAGACCACTAAATTATTACGATAAGAAATAAATCGTACAACTGTAGCGTTGTCATGTCAATGTAACACATGTAACAACGAAACTAATGTGTATATCGCGTGGCTCCTTCTAACACTGGCTAACATGAAAATAAAACTGAGATTCGGTACCTAAATGAAGGTCTGTATAGTTGTCTTCTGGGCTTACTGAATGAAGGTCTGTATAGTTGTCTTCTGGGGTTACTGAATGAAGGTGACTCGATTAATAAATTCCTCAAAAATCTAGCTGTAATTTAGCTGTATCTGTTAAAGTACAGATTTTTTGATGTTACAGGTATTATTCCAATAATTTAAAATGAGACGCTACACCGGTAACCGAAACATTACAATGTCACCCAACAGGTGATAGAGAAATGGAATACATGGAAAGTTACCAAATATCAGTTTTAAAGGAAATGAATTATCTGAATAAAGAAATTAAAATAGATCCAGCATCTTATGAAAACACTATTTAACGGTCGTAAGTGTGAAGAACGGGCGTAGTTTAGCAGTTGTGATAACGGTTGTAAGTACGAGGGGTCGTTACGTCAGGAGTGCCTGCACTCAGTCCTGACTATCGTGATATGAATACGCTTTCAAAGAGAATCCGGGCAACGAAGAAATTCACTGACTATTGGAAGGCAAGTTTGGGGCACCTCGGGACTAGGGGGCTTCTCAAAAATTGAGGATTTGAGACCCAATGTTCTCTTTGGGGATTTAAAACACACGTTCATATGCCCTTACTTTGATCTTGGGGCCCCAGATCGGCAATTTTATGAGCACAGGTCATTTTATTGGATTGGTGAGTGATTAGGGAGTTCAATCTAAATGCAAAACCAAGATAGATAGATTCTTGTCCTAGTGAAAGTGGCATCCCACTTTGTAATCGGGAGTTCAATCTGAATACGATACCGAGATAGACAAACTTTTACATACTGACGAAGCATTATGATTGGAGGATCTCTTACCAACGCACGAGTTTCTTCCCTAGTAACGCACTATCACTTTAGCGTGTCGCAACATATGATCAAAATCTAATGAAACTCGTTTCTTATCTTGGCAAGGTGTGAGAGAACACCAAGAATACTTTCCACTGTTCAAACAAAACTTTTGAAACGTATTTAAACAATGGGAATTAATGATGTTTGATGACTGGGCGTTTTCACAGATTCCAATAAGGCAACAACAGATGGTTCTTCTTTATAAACGCGATGCCATCAAGGTAGGCGCTACATTAGCAAAATAACAATACTGGATTTGGTTAGGCATACGGAGTTTCAACAGGTCCGACTGAACGAGTCATGGATGCTCAGGCCGATTTAGGATCCAGACCGCTACCGCTACTACTACTGCAACTTATACATAATTTGTTTTTAGAAAATAAGACAATTAGGAATTATCGAATTTAGATAGAAACCCTTAATATGAGAGTTGTGATTTGGCTGGCAGTCGCCGCCTGTGTTTTGGCTTCCAGTGGGAATGCAAAACCTGTATCTCCATTTAACTTGGAGGCTTTCAAACGGGTAAGTCATAAATAGGTAAATAATGAGGTAAATGAAATTTAGGTGCTCTGTCATCAGGTTTGAACGCCTTCTCCCAATCTTTCCCTTCACTATGCCTACAATGTCAATATATCTAACTGGTCTGTGGTAGCTAGTCCATGAGGACCGCTCAGAATCTCATATTCTCACTGCCAGGTGGGTGACTTCACCAACCTCACGTCACAATAATAAAAATGTCTTTCTATTCTATTTCCAATACATTTATAACTGAAATTCCAAAAAAAAAGATAAAAATAGAAGTTTCCTTCATAGTCACTACTATATACGATAGTCATATACGATATTTGTTGGCTGTAAGCAGCAGAATTCAACGTAAAGCTTACCGATAACATGGGACTGAAAATAGACCTGTTGTACAAATACTTAAGTCGTAATTGCTCGGGAATCCGGGCCTACTGCATCTGAATGTGCAAGACATTACGATCCATATCATTCTTAAATCGTAATATTTTTATCCATACGAATAACCTTGTTCAATTAAAAACACACATTGAATCTCATGTTTAGGATCTCCGAGGATGGATAGATTCCCTTGAAGACACCACGGCATTTCATAATAACAGAGAGAAGCGAGGTAAGATTTATATAAGTTCAAATTATCACGATTTCTGGTCCCCGTACCGATGATGTTTAAAAAGAATTAAAGAAATAAAAGTCCCAAAATAGAAACCACATTTGTTTCGATAACCCTTATTTTTGGGATACCCCTGTATATTAACAGTAACGGGTAAGTTCGGGGCCCTGAAGGGCCGTTGAAGGAACCCAATGAATATTGAACGTAAAATGTCTCTGATTGACAGCTATATTCCATTTCCAGCAACACAACAACAAACCCAGATTCAGCAACAAGAGATGAATACGATTATTCACTTAAAACTCGAATTAAACCAACTGATGACTCAGATACAACATCAGGTAATACATATATATATATATATATACAAATACATATACATAAACTTGGTATTTCATAATACTTGCCCAAACCATTGGCATTGAATATTGTATTAATTACGAGTGAAGTGAAAAGTATAACTTGAAAACAATGCGCTAGTTCTTTCACAATGAATTCTTCTCAAGACTCCGGAAATTCAATGCATTCAGTCAGTCATTTATTCCTTTAATATATACCCTGGATCTCAGCCCCGGCCTAATAAACATAGCAACAGAAGTAGCATATGCTGTAGACCAGCACTAAACGCTTGCAAGCTCCTCGGTGAGATTCAGCATCTCACAATCTGAAAATGCGTTATTTACAATTCGGCAGTGTCCGATTAATATAGTCGCAAACGTAGTGACCTCGCAGTTTTACGTTTTTGCCAGGTAATTCCGTGTTTACCGGTTTCAGTTATCAACTAAACAGCTATTTTTAGAGCGCTATATTACATTCACAATATCCTCTGTTTGACTAGTAGGCGT
This sequence comes from Halocynthia roretzi, assembly GCA_013436055.1. Classification (NCBI taxonomy): domain Eukaryota; kingdom Metazoa; phylum Chordata; class Ascidiacea; order Stolidobranchia; family Pyuridae; genus Halocynthia; species Halocynthia roretzi. The sequence continues at coordinate 40,989 of QRAM01000412.1, forward strand.
TCTTGTACGAGGAAACACGTTACAACATGGGTTTGTCCTATTTGCTCCGAAGAAGTTAGGACAATTCTATAGAAAGCGTTGGAATACCTATGGTGCGATTGAAAACAAAGCAAATAACGTTTAAATGTTTAATACGTATCAGAAATCAAAGAGCAAATCTAACAAGAAAACAACGGTAGTTTAAATACTATCAATTACAGATTAACGCGTGGGCCTCTGCAAAGTAACACTTATACTGTATACATAGTATTACAGAATGACGTATCACTAGGGATCTCAAGGTTCCTGTTGCCTACAAAATATCTGTAATCTCTAGTTCTGTAACAACACATTCTGCATGTGCGCATACGAAATCATTACTTAATTATAACCATATAAATTAATTCGGAATGACTGTTCCGGTTTATTAGGGACAATCGCTGGGAGGATACGGTGGAGGATTCCAATCCCAAGGTCAATCGCAAACCCAAGTAGGACACGGTGGAGGATTCCATTCACAGGGACAGTCACAAATCCAAAAACAAGGACAGATCGTAAATATACTATATACTTTAATGTAACAGTCTGCTGTATCTCAAAAATATAATGAACATTGTAGGAAATTTTAGCTCTATGTTGAATAAGGGACAATATATCCATATACTATAATGGTGCCATCTTTATGCAGGGACGCGGCTTCCAACACCAATCACAGGGACAGACTCAAGTGGAGGTACATTACTAAAACATATTTGAAGAATTAATTTATATCTCAGGAACCATTAAAACAAGCATTGACCAAGCAGGAATCTCTGCTATACACTATTGGAGTTTTATTTGTTAGATTTTGATATTACATCATTAGAGCAACGTTGTTGCTTGTAAATATTGAATTTGAATAACCTCTCTATTACTTTTTTTTAGATCGGCCCAGTTAATATTCAACATCAGAGCCAGAGCCAAACTCAGGTACGAAATTCAAAGCTTCTTTTTCAGTGGATGTTACAAAAAAATTAACTTCTTTTCACTGGATGTCATGAATTCCTCCTTAAAATAAAAACAAAACTCGAATCATAGATCGGAACAGGATCGCAATCTCAAAGTCAGAGCCAATCTCAATCTCAAGGCCAAGGTCAGGGTCAAGGACAAAGCCAGGGTCAAAGTCAGGGACAAGGAGGCAACGTAAGTATATTTTCGCACCAGAAAGGAAAATAGACCTGGTACAATTAGAGACCTTTGCAGAGCTAGGTATATGTTCAGATGGGAAATATAAGTTATGTATGTTCCACTCTTGTTTTGTAGAATTTTAAATATTTTATTTAATTTTCACAATCTATCCATTCTTTCAGAACAAGCCCCCTCCCCCACCACCAGCACCTCCAGCCAACAAGCCCCCTCCTCCTCCTCCGGATAACAAGCCCCCACCACCTCCTCCGCACTCACCCGGAAGTCCCAAGTCTCCCAAAAGTCCAAAGACGAATAAATCCTCTAAAAAATCCCCCAAGTCTCCCAAAAGTCCAAAGACAAAGAAATCTTCTAAAAAATCCCCCAAGTCTCCCAAAAGTCCAAAGACAAAGAAATCCTCTAAAAAATCCCCCAAGTCCCCGAAATCCCATAAAAGCAAAAAGTCGTCAAAGAGTCCGAAGAGCAAAAAGAGTAAGAAGAGCAAAAAAGGCAAGAAGAGCAAGAGAGGACGAAGCAGAAGGAGCCTCTTCCTTTAAATTCAAAACCATATGAGATTACATGTAATTGATAATAATTTCACCATCACTAATTATAAACATATATTTGCTATAGATTTGTATTGCAATTCAGTCTGAATAAAGATGAATAGTACATATGGATCTCTTTATAATTAGAATATACTGTAGTGATTAGGTTTTATCAGTGATTCTAAATCTTATTTCGCTAAACGCTCTCCTGGGGCATCTTTAGAATACCAAAGTATTGCGATAATAAATAAATTGTACAACTGTAACGGTCAGTTCTAGGTCGCGAGAATGAACCAATGTAATAATTTAATTTCATATACATATGTAATATGTAACATATGTAATATGTAACATATGTAATATGTAACATATGTAATATGTAACATATGTAATATGTAACAACGAATTTAATATGTCGCGTAGTCCCTTCTAATACTGACTAACATGAAAATAAAATAAACCTGAGATTCGGCACCTAAATCACGGTCTCTACAGTTGTCTCCTGGATTTCAAAATGGAGATAACTTGATTATGGAGTACCTCAAATTTTGAGTTGAATCTGCTGAAGTTTACAAAAAATAAATCAGATATTTGTCTATGGGCTTAACATCAATTTTAGTTCGCTAGATGCAATAGGAGATGGTATGGTAGATATAGGGAATGGATAAATTGTTAATCCTTCAAACATATAACGCATCGTTGCGTTTGTAACCTTTAACCCTAAGAATTGATCATGCATAGCAAACCATAGCGCCCATAGCAAGCGGACCGGTGTGATTGAAATTTCCAATGCTAAAGCTCGAACTTCTCAATTTTGATACATATACAACATTACAACCGTATATCTTCGTGTAAACGTTCATTGTTGAAACATGTTTTTCACTACTAAATCTCTTGCGAGGAAAATAACGACTCAGTAACGAGGATTCGATGGCCTGCCAGAGGACGAAACAAACTATTGTCAAGAATACGACACATCCAACGTCCTAACGATAACAAAGTCGAAATAATCGAAGAGAATATAATAAGACTCGCAATGAGTGGATGCACTAATCGTCCGTTTTACAGAATTGTTCTAAGTGAACGTCTGGCTGATAGAGAATCAGAAATAGAACAGTTGGGAACCTTTGACCCTATGCCAAACATGTTTAACGAGAAACTCTGTTCGTTAAATTTGGAAAAAATTAAATATCACTTGGCAATGGGTTGTCACATGTCACGTGGGGCTAGAAGATTACTGGGTCTGTCCGGGTTATTGCCCCTCGACCCCACCCTGGTATTTTTCGCACAGAAACTGAGAAGACGAAGGATGATTGAAGATAAGATAAAGGAACGGGATGGAGATAAAGCTAAGATAGCAGAAGAAAGTGATGTGGGATGAAAAGGGAATTTTAAGTGATATATTTAATTTTTTTTACTACAGTCAACCGCTGTTGATAAGTGATTTTGTTTGAAGCTACATGTCATGCCTTGCGACTAGGGTGCCCAGACATCTGGCTTTTGATCATTCTGTCATTCACCCAATGCCACCTAGTTCATTTTTCCTTTTAAGGAACCCATCACTCCAATCTATAATATTGATTATATTCATTTGTTGTGATACTTTACAAATACAATAAACCCTCTCAAATTCCAGGATTATTTACAAGTTACAGAAATGTAAAACATCCACCTAGTGTTATTTGTACCATACTCAAAACATATTCCAAAAAAGTCACAACTTTAGACAATAATGCTACAACTGCAGTACTAATGTAAACTATCATAGTACAACAGTACCCAGATAAATGACAAAAGCCAACTAAGCTGTTACTAGAACAGACCAAGTCCCATGCCTTGGCTTCTGCAGAGCAATATAACTATACCCATATATCATTTCCAGCTATTGTTATAACTCGTATGTACATTCAATCCTGTCTGGACCACTAAGATATTAAGTTGTCATAATTTATATCTTTTCGTGCTGAATTCAAATAAACTTGAAACTCAAACAAAATTGTAATAACTTGTTTAGGTAATTCAATGTTAAATTCAAGAACTACATAACTACAGATGGGAAAAGATTTTGGACAGGACATTAAACAATATATGTTACAATACTCTTACTACTGTCACTAGAAGTAATATCTATGCAACATTCACAGCTTCGGAAAATACTTTTGCTAACAGAATTCCTATCAATTAATCTACAAGCACATGCAATGTCTATTAATGCTGATTACTCTCATACCTCCCAAGTAAATGTTGACCAACAACTAACATAACCTGTCAACCTACCATGACCCCGCTTAGCTGACCCATGAAAGCCCCTCTTAGGAGTCTAAATTGAATACTCAGGAACAAGTTAAAAACTGTTAAATGCCACAACCTTGAAAATAGAATGCATCAAACAGCATGCTACAGTCAGCCTGTGACACTGTGTGTTTCATTTGTGCCTGCATTTCTCCACATATATCATTCTCATTACAATCATCCAACGTAGTTACAGAACACACTTTTGCAACCGCCTCCCTGATAACAACCAACTTCTCACTGTCAGTAGGCGGTTTAGCTACTATATACTCGTACAATGCGTCACCGATTTGGCTCGAACTTACATCAGATTTATCGGTTCTAGATAATTCAGAGCTCGAATTCAAACTTGAATTCTTCAACTCGTCCTTGTTTAATCTATGGACAATTTTTCTGTGGTAGGTGGATAAGTATTCGTTAAGTTCTTTCACGTCTTCCTTAAGAACTGCACAGATATCTGATATATCTGATTTCTCAATCATGACTGCCAGGTGCATGAGCGTTGTACACAGTTGATCTTGCAGAGTATCTGAAAAAATCTCAAATAGTTGAAATAATTGCATTTGAAGGATTGCAGGATCGGTGGATATAGGTTTTGAAAGGCCAAAAATCAAGTTGAGTTCCGTTACTGTAATTTCCGGCATATAGGGTGACAAAGAGAACATATAGTATGCATATACACCTTTTACCCCATATTAGTCCATTTTAACGTGACTGTATTTGCTTCAAATAAAAATACCGTATTTACTTGAGCAGCTGGTACAAAACTATCATAATTGGATTAGCCTGTGTATAGGTAGTCGTGACCCTTTTCATTGAAGGAAAGAGTATTTAGAGCTTAGAGTATTTACTATAAGCCTGAGCCATAAGTGCAACATATATAGGAGTTAATACAGCATGTCTACGCACAAACCTTTGAATTTGAACTCAGCAAACTCTGAAGCAGTATCACTGTCTTTCAGACCCTTAATCATGCACGAAAAGATCTCACAAAACATGGAACCATAATGAGATCTCGAAGCTGGAGTGGAGAGAGCTAATGCTGCCTTTATTCGCACCTGATAAAATGTACACATGTCATAACATATATTCTACTAACCAAGCCTCGTGCTGTAAGCATTTGAAGGACTGGCCATCCTGTCAAGAGTGATGGGAATATAGATTTCATTAAATGAGAGTGTGCTGTTAAATAAGCTCCTAGATAACTGTTTTACTGTAGTGTTCAATGTATATCACATCAAGATAGAATGTTACAGGAAATTTTAAATCTTCCTCGGATCTTTCGGCGCAAAAATGGGAGACAATTTATATAGATACTTAATAGTGCTAATGGTCTTCCCAATGAAAGAAAATACAGGAACGGCATAACACTCTCAGAGCCTTACCTTATAATTCTTACAAGTCATTACACTCGTACATAATGATTTATAAACATGGTCGGTCCACTGCGGGTCGCCTAGAGGAAGATCGTCATTTCTCAGCAAGTTACTGCAAGCCATACATGCATTCCAACGAACCTTAACCCAGTACAAAGAATTAGATATGATGTTCATTGACAATATGACACACATGGCCATTCAGAGCCAGGCCAAATAGGAAATATAGGCCTCATTTCGAACTGCTCGTTAAGTATTTTCATATTCAGTGTTGATTGCATGTAGTGCACATGACGAAGTATATTTCTTCACATGACATATATTTACAATAGACTCTCTTTACTAGTGGAAGTGGGCTCCCCTTTGGAAATTGTGCTCATGGCCCAACTAATTTTCCCTTATATCACGCCTGCTGATACACACAATGCCTTCTCTCTATGTCCGTTTCAATATGATAAGACTATTTACCTTAACCATTGCATTACTTGCAACCATTTCAGCTAGAAGTTCAGTTGATTTCAACAATGCAGGTTTGAATTTTTCATCTTGAACAAGTCTCTTGCTTACGAATCGTAGAACGTTTCCATGAACTCTCATCATGTTGAATCGAACCTGAAAAGGTTAAGTAGGTATTTGAGTTTGTTTGCCAACCAGTGGTGGAAATGGATTCTAGTAACTGAGGGTACATTAAGTTTGTGAGGCTGAGAACAGAGCGTAAGATCTATGAGCGTTTGTAATTGTAATCATGTTTGTAATATGATAAATTTCTGGGCTATTTTGACATGCACTATACACAAGCATCGTATCGGTAACAAATCTACATGTAGGTAAAATAAAACTGGAATCTGAAAGTAGGGGAAGCCAACCAACGTATGTACCCAAACATCGCCTATAACATTCCTTCTAAACAAAATTAAACTCCCGCATTGTTAAAAAAATTAGGGAGAACACCTTGTGCACTGTGCCGCCAGAAACTATGGTTGTTTTACTTTATTTTTTGTTTTAGTAATTGTGGTTTGCTCCCACCAATCACAATCGCATTAAAATTAGAAACCTTGTCTTTATCCTTCATTGATTTCACCCCTGCATTGATAATTTGAAGCAGAAAAGAATCCTGAAATTCCTTATCGAATGCCGGATCCGTTTCTTTGTTGACGACGATCGTGTCTGTGAGATTCCCGAGCGACCATGCAGCATTGGCGCGAACATTCAGCAGAGGATCTTCTAGAAGCTGGAGGACAGCACTTACAACATCTTCGCAGAATGAAACATCCTACAAGAAGAACTTGGTGACTGACTTATTTTTGTACATCTTCAGATACAGAGGGAATCTTCAAGCATTCTTTACCTACAAGGGCAGCCCGGAAGTCCACAACATGTAGTGGTGCCAACAAGTAGGCTAGCGACAGTAGCTGCTCAATATTTATATTGATGCATCTGGGGTGTACTCCTGATATTTAGCAGAGAATCCCACACATCAAAAGCAGGAGTTTTCTGGGTTAATTTTTTTCAGTATTTTTTTAAGTCAGTCCCAAGCTGTCCATTTTTTACCTAATGGTACTAGCCCACAGGACATTGCCCTTCGGATTGGTAGGTCTTCAAGGTTTTCTTACGTTTTGGGAATTTTAGAATTTTGGAATTTTTTCAAATTGAGTGTTGTTCAATTATTAAACAGCGCTGAATATAACCTATGTTGTGTCAAATAAGGTCCGGTACACTTAATCCATACACACACAGTTCATCAGGATACTGGTTTAATGGTAGTGATGTTATCATATTATCCTGTGACATTCAAAACTGGAACTAACTGAATGAAAACACTTTCATAATACCTCTCTCAAGCACGGGAACATAACATAAACACCGAGAGCTCGAACTGATGTTGCTCTGACTAGAGTTGCTTCATCGGATGCTAAGCCAAGAAGAAGAGTGATGCACAGAATCTGGAGATTCCTCTAATGAAGGAAAAGTTTTTATTTAATACAATATGCAGGTTGACCGTCACTTATCCCGAATTCACTGATTTGGTAGTTTGAGGGTGATTTGAATTTGCCAGTCATTAGTATGAACGAATAATCTATTTTTTTTGTGTCACAGTAGACTTAGGATGCAGTGTGATAGGGAGAGATAAGCTTGACTTTTGTCCTATATACTTACAGGTAAAGCTTGGAATACAGATGGAGCAATTGTAGACAGAGAATCGCAAGCCTTTGCATGTAATGTAGGACTTCCTTGCTCTTGAAGAACTGACTGGAGTGGACCTGCTAGAGTTTTCTTCCATACTTCTAGACTCTGTAAAATAATGTTACACTAACTGAAAGATAAGTAAATTTTATTTCGATAATGCGATTTCTTCAAAAACTATACCCAATTCCCACGGACGTGTTCCCCCTCAATGGGACCTGATATTATAGGAGGCTTTACTTTACTTTAAGGCTTTACTTTAAATATTTAATTGGACACATACTATTTTTTCCAGTTCCTGTGACGGATTGGATTTGATCGATTGCGAGAGACTGCTTCCTAGTTCCTCTAAGAGCTTGCAAGAGTGAAGACGAACTGGAGACGAAGGATCATGGAGACATGTACAGATTAGATCAGTGATAGGGGTGATATAACTCCTGATAAAAGATAAACATTGATAAGACAACAGATCTTAACCAACAGATCCTGCTCATTTCTAAGATTTGTGCTTATTTTGAAAAACTGTGTCTTAGAAAATATTATTGTGCTTTTTAGACGTAGAAAGTATCTAATTCATTATGCTGGTTACGACTATCGGTAGGCCCCTTTCCGTTTCTAGAAATTTATGAGATGCACAAGCAGATTTTCATGATATACAATTTATGCCATTTAGTTATTTTGTGGTAGTTACTTACTTCACAACTTCGAGATATCCCTTGATGACACGAGAAAGTGTCTGCAATGCTTCAACTCTCAGTGGCTGAGGGAGCTCAGGTGCTTCAAATGTCTGTCAAAATCATACACGTTATCATACATATACAGTATGTCCAATCTGGATGCCTAGTAGCTTTGAATTTTAGATAATGGGAATGAATCAAAGTACATATCATGTAATTTCTCCTACACATGTAACTAATGATATAATATGTTGCGTAGCACTGTTTAGATCCCTTCTCACACTGACTCCCCCCCAATAAGCACTGGTTATTTCAGTAGTAGAGATTATTTAACTGCAGCTGGGTTTCGGCAATGAAGTGGTTCCCATAATTAACTACTAAATTTAAGATAAGTCTAAACAGTTTTAGAGATCTGGACTGCAAATGCGCATAATGAGGCAAGAAATAATAATCAATTAACTTCTAAAAGAGATTATGAACTACTACTGAGTGGCATCCTAAGATCGCAAGAGAAGGAATGAGACCAAGGATGATGGGAGCAAATGTAATTTGAAGGGGAGCTTGTTATGACTGAAATTATGAAGTAAATCTTACAGATGCACTTGTGGATGAGGATGATGCTCCCTTACTCGAGGAAGCAAGAGATATACAGTGATCCACGAGCCAAGATCCCGATCTGCAATCATTTCTTTCAAGAGGAGGAGTGCCATAGCTGGAGAATGAGGATGCTGTACCAGGAAGAGGAGCTGCATTCGAATCTGATGAATGCAAAAACGTTATGAGAATCTAAATGTACAGAGTTGGACACAAATTTTTCACTCTATTTACCTGTTAGAATTTTTGCTACTTCAGCCAGGGAAACAGAAGTTGACATGATGGAACCGAGCAACGTCAGACACGAAACTCTCACATTGATATCACGACTGTTCATCAGATAATATCTGCTCTGTGCTGCCACTTTTGCAAGTAGTCCCGGATTCAATTTTTGGTATGGTGTGTTGATAACGAGAAGTGAAAATGTCTGAAACAGAAAACAGCTCTATTCAAATTTCATTCTTGTGCCAACTATACATCAGACTTATGTAGTCGAGAACCGCAAATTAGCAAACCACAATGTTCCCACTAAGCTGAAAATTCTCAATTTTTATATATGACCTATATTGACCTTTCTTTAATACACTTATTCAGTGAAAGACCTAGAATGCTAGCAACAACTGAAAATATAGAATATTGAAGACATTCTTAACTCACTTTTAACAGTTGTACTAGAGCAAGCGTGGATTGTTCTTTGCTTGATGCAGCAAGTAATTGTTTATGAAGTTCACGAACAGAAGCCGCAAGAGAAGCAGAGAAAGAGACGTACGATGTCGTCTGCGGGGTTTCCATCTCACCTGCAGCGATCGCGAGAATCCCTCGACTTCCTTCGAGCAAGGCACCGACAACACCGAGTGCAGCGGCTCGACATTTTGGTGCTGGATCCTGAAACAATTTAAATAAATGTAGAGGAATATGAGGGTACATATCTGGGGTAAAATAAGAGTGGGAGATCTAATTTCATATTCTGTTTTTGTTTTCAATAAGTATTCAATGTAAATATGTTAAATTATTCTCCTGCACTTGTACAACTCCTACAACTTGTAGATGTTTGGCATTATAAGATTAACTGGCAAATCTGTTACAAACCTCTCTGAAACTTGTGAAAAGAAACGCTGAAGATTTCTGATGAAGAGTCAGGGAGTCAGGTAAGAACGATGACCAATATCCGAGCATCGTTTGTTTGTCTGTCTTTTTCACAGTGAGATAGAGAACACCAAGAGATAACTGACGAATCTTACAAAGAAATGAGCGAAACCTAAATCAAAAATTCATATTGAAAAGGAGCACGATTAACTAACCTCTAACCTATGCTGGAAAAGCGGTGATTGGTAACAATCAACGTTCTAGTGTAAATATATTCGAACATTCAAGAAACTTTCAGGAGTATCTGGTAAATAATTGTAATCAACGTTTCCTTTAAGCTGTGAGCCTGTGTGAGCACACAATCGCTATATTAGTTCCACACACATCGAATTATTGCCACCGGCTTTGATTCCTGAATTAGCATTGCTTTTGCCACCCTACATTTCTCGTCACTTCCTCAAAAATAATGAGGTCATGTACACTGCATGCACAACTACACTGCAGGCAAGTTTGAATTTCTAATATTTTTTTGCAAAGCATCAAAAGTACTGCTCGATGGCTGGAAAAAGCTAATGAAGCCAATGAAGCAACAACAAGTGGAAGAACTTACTTTGCTTGTCTTGCACCTTCAGTATCTGAATATTCAGATTCCGAACTGGTGACACGAGCCCAAGCAGGGCGCAACTGGACAGGTTGACCTCCGAACCCTGGCCTCTGACTCGATTCAAACTGCAAACGATCTACTCCGCTTGAAATGTCATCGACAGGTGACAATTGATTTCTCATTGTTCTGGATTGCGATTGATTTTTTCGTTTCTTCTTACGGCACTAAATAGTAATACAATTCTAATATTCAGAAATCAACACACTTGAAGCTGCCCATCTTTGCACTGTTTCACTATATCGCTTTCACAACGGAATCCAGAGAGTCCTAATGAGTTCAGCCATCCTCGGTGGCGCCACAAACTATTATATGACCTACGCATATAGTATTTTTTCTTTTAGCTGTGATTAGTTGCTTGTTTCAGCATAATATTGCTTGTGAAACGAAGGAAACTATCATTATGAGGCAATAATTAATTTCCTACATCTGATTCTTAACTGTTACATATCAATTACATATTTTACATAACCGAACCTTTGTGGAAGATCTGGGTTGTGTGTCAACATCATTATTTTTATCCGCACCACGGAAACCAGGAAAAATTTCAGGAATTTTATCAGGTTGCAAGTTGTCTGGGACAAACTCGTAGTATCCTGGCAGACCATACAACATGAATTTCTGAAAAATAATTCATAAAAATAAGTTCCAAATTCTGTACATAACAACGAATATATCGACAAGCAGAGTTACTTTAGGACTTACCTTGAGAACGCTCAGCAAAGGGCCAACACATGTGAGATGTACAGAGGAGTTAGAATCCAATATGTTATTGAGTCCTTTCATCAGGAAGAAGATCATCTGAAAAATGAAAATTTCAAACCCATATTATATTTTTGCTCTCAAGTCTCAAATATCAATAAACTGTTTACCCTGCATATAGGAATGTTCGGACCTCCAAGGTTTAATGATTTCTCTTGCAGGTTCGATATAAATAGTTCCAGACACTTGCGCACGTAATCGTCAGGAAGTTGGTCTCCATTTTCACCCCTGAAAAAGCAAATTTAACAATGTGGTAATTTAATGAAGTAAGTAGAAGATACTAAGCTAACAAACCAAGCTAACAAAAACTTTGCGTAAAAAATTACAGTATGTGATTGAACATGGCAGCAAAGAAAATCCAATTTTATCTATCTTCAAAAGCAACAATATCAGATTTTTAAGGCCATTTTTGTTTTGTTTTATAAGGTAATTTAATGTATTGGAATTTAAATGTTTTTAGTTCTAAAAAGATTTGTCAGAGAAAAGAACTTTTGAAATGAAATATAATCTAAGTAAGGTAATCCTAATTCTGTTGGATCTTAAAAAGCAGAAAAACTTACATAAGACACATTCCGGCTAAGCATTGCACTGATGTTTTCCGTATCTCCAAGTCATACGAATGATTGCTTGCAATGTGGAACAAGTCGTTTTCAGGTTGGGAAAGAATGAAAGACAAATTCTGTAAAATAAATATATTCTGTATAAGACCAGTGACCACTCGCAAAATATAGGCTGCTCCAAGCAGGAAAAAATAGGAATTAGTATCTCACATCCTTTGTTATATACGGGCCATTTTGAAAAGTTATTGCGGACACAGCACTGAGTAAAGATTGAAGCAGGGAAGTTGTTTCAAAACAAAACGACCAAACTGTTCGAAGCTTCATTAACAGAGTGTTAACATCTCCAACTTCCAATATGATTTCTTGACTGAGTAAAAAATGAAAAATTATATTGTTGTCTGCGGGTGAGAACGAGCAAACAGGGAAACTAACCTTGACGTCAGATGTATTATGAGTTGAAAGAAATTGTCCAGTAATTGAGCATTCTTGCTCTTTAGCAGCGGTGTTGAAACAACATAATGACAAAGTAGTTCACCAGAGATCTATAAGAATCAACAGCATCCAATTAAGTTAAAAATAATAGGAAATCTTTTTCATAGCCGTTTAAACATTATGTGAAAATATTGGCTCATTTGCTTGACTCAATGTACAGATCAGGGGTTATGATTGTAGGCTGAGATCCCCTTAGTATCTTACGTCCTAAGTTTGCCATATATCACCCAATAGGCCTACTACACCCATAGTCATTGGCCTCATATTTCTGTAAAAAAAACCCGTTGCTTATAGTACAATACTTCTCAAATAACCTGTTTTGTTATGGCGAATATTCTTCTATTATATTCCAGCTGAAGAAATCCGTTGATCGTTTCTTCAGTCGCAGCTTCATCTCCATCGGTTATTTCCAAAGAACGTACAAATAAACGAGAAAAAACATCACTCTGGTCGTCCATAGCGAACGAAAATAAATCCAGTTGTATTTTTGTTGAAGATTACTGTTGCCGGCGAAGCACTAATCCACTTATGCGGAAAAGTTCGACCTTTGACCTTATAACGATTTGACCATAAAGTAATTATTCTATAATTTGTTAAAAAAGTAACGTGTTGAAGAAAAATGTCGCAAAATATCTAGAACGCATTATGTTATCATTTTAAGCCTAAACATCCTACTCATTATATCTTCTGCGCAGTGGTGTATTATTTTATCTATAACGAGTGACAAATGGGTTAATATTTATCGATAAGTGAAATTACTCGCGTGCGCCATCTCGGGGATAGAGCTTACAGCTAAATACAGTCCAAAATGGATTTTATCAACGATTCCGCAACTTTATTTTGCTCATTTCTTGACCAAGGACAGTATAGAATTTGATAAGCCAACGGCAGTAATTTCAACACACCTGATCTCTTTTATTCCCCTCAAAAGTTGACAGCGCCCACAGGAGTACGGTACCACCCATGTTAAGAACCACTGATGTATTCCAACCGAGTAAAACTCAAGTGTATAAATATTTAAAATCATAATTTATTATTCAATAAGATAAATATATACTTATTGCATCACAAGCGTCCCAGTGGGTTATATCAAGATATTCATGGTCTTTATGATAAACTATTAAGTGATATGGGACAAAGCCAATTAAGCTTTGGGTTAATTACCAAACATCTTCTTTATATCTCCCCTCCATAACCATCATTTTCACAGTGGCAAGTGCTTCCTCTCTCGATAACATACCATTTCCCTCCAGTACTTCAACGACTGCCTCCTTCACATCAACTGACATATTTTTAGCATCCCCACATACATACAGAATCGCGTTTTGCCTTAGTAGCAAATCAGTGATTTCTTTTGCTCTCAGCCTTATGTTATCCTGAACATATCTGGGGCAAGAAACTGGATTAGTGACGTCACAATTCATCACCTTATCTCGAGAAAAGGAAACCACTAGATTACTTAACGTCCCATTCTCGACGAACGATTTCAATTCTTCTCGAAAAAGGAAATCGCGTTGCTCGTGACGACACCCATAAAACAACCAAGTATTGGGCCTTACGTTACATGTGAATTTCTGGTATCGCAACTCTTCCAGGAACCCGATAAAAGGGGACACTCCACACCCGGGACCCACCATTATGACCGGGGTTTCTGGCGAAGGCGGAAGTCGGAAATGCTTATTCTTAGTTTTGAATATAATCAGGTTTTCTGCGGAGCGTTTGGTTGAGTTTGATAAAAGTTTGTTTCGCAAGGGACTGTATGGCTGGAGGCAGGTGTAGATCTGCTCCAAGGTGCCGGTAGCCAGTCCTTTTCTAGCATACATCCTGCCCTCTGATGCATCAAAATTAATTACGTTGAAAGCGAATCGAAGCAAGCCTGCACCGGTTGTTTTTGAGCTCGCCGCCGAATAAAGACGTGCTTGTAGTCTGGGTAGGTGTTCGATAAGCACTTCAAAAGGAGGAAGGCATGATGGGAGGGATGCTAAAATATCCAAGAGGTTAAGATGAGGGATGCGGACATATTTCTGGAAATCTTGCATGCCTTCTTTGCAAGAGAGTTGAGTCAAGATCTTTCTATCTGTTTCATCTGTCGTAAAATCCAGCAACACTCTCAAAAATGTTCGTTTTGGTACGCATCGGATTTCTAGAAGGTTCTCTAGTACATATCTTCGCGTGCACAGTTCGGGGATATATTTCGGTACTCTGGGATTCTTTTTTGTACAGTCCGATCGAATTTCGAATCTGATTGGTTGATCAGCTACTGGGGTCAACTTTAACCTTTCTAACAGCCAATCCACTTCTGGTTTCGGATTTGAAATGCAAATGCCGAAAGAATCGCCAGGTTCATAAGAAAATTCATCAGGGATTCGCAATGCAAGGCATAGCGTGTCTTTTACTGCATTTTCTTTGGTTAATTTTACAGCTAGCTGTACGGAAGCTGAATAAAATTGATCGTCTTCAGCCAGCGGGTATGGGATACTGGGTATTGATGGTAATTTCAGCTCACTAGCATCATCTTGTGGTGAAATAGCCAGGTACGATTGCATAGGTGCGGATAATGTGAGGTTAGCTTTACATTCACTGGATAAGTTTGTATGGAATGGTGAATTAAAAGGATCACTCATTTGAAGTCCATGCTCAGTGTTCAGTTGATGAGATTGTGAAGAGGATAAATCCAATTTTTGAAGCTCAACCGTGATGTCATTCCGCACAATTTGGTCGACGTCCATGATGTCATCACCTACGTAGTTTATTTCGTTCTTCATTTCAAGCTTCGTGGTGAAATGTCTGTCAAGCGCTGGCCATAGCCCTATTTCATAACAAAATAGTAAAATATTAAGAAACTGTTTGAACGATTTAAACCAGTGGTTCTTATCCTCTTTTTTTAGCACCCCTTTTTATGATTTTTACCTTGGCTAGGGCCCCCCTGAACCCATACTAGTGACAAAACGGAGCTTCAAGTCTCCCCTATAATCTATCTGTAAGCTGAATCATTGTCAAACGTTCAAAAAAAGCATCAGCAGTTTTTGTTCACTTATTTCGTACAAGTCTACAATTTCTTACACAGGCCACTATTTTTTCCAACTTCAAAACTTCGACATATCAAAATTGAGAAATATCACAACCAGTAATTTCAACTTATACCAGTCCATATTTCACTGGGCAAACTGAGAGACCAGCAAATGAATTTTTCGGTGACAACGAATCCCCAAATCCACCAAATTTCGGGAATTTGGCCTCTAAGTGCCAATCTTGCAACCCAGTATTCTAGAAGTAAATTAACACTTGTATTTAATAAGAAGTAGCCTACCTTCAATCCAGGGTTCTACGACCAATTCCAAATCAGTTCCATCGTCAGCATACCCTTCAGAAAACCAAATTCATTATGTTAGTGAAGGAACTCAATGGATAAAGCAATTTAATAACAATTACCAGTTTCATAAAAGTTCTTCGCTTTAAATTTTTTGAGTCCCTTTTCAAGAGTCTTAGGTCCTCCGCAGAAGGTAGAGTAGTTAGTGTCTCCTAAACCGAGGAGAGCAAAGTCCAGCGAGCTGAGAAAGTCGATCCGTTTGCTTCTGAAACTTCTCATAAACTTTCTTGCATTCTCAGGAAGTTCTCCATCACCTTTAAATTGTAAAAACAGATGAAGAGAATACTTGAATATGACCGATACTGGAAGTTCACAGCGCTGAGATGTGTATTACACAAAGTTGAAAGTTAGTTTTTCTGTTCATCTTTGCTTCCAAACATTTGCTCTGATTTTACCAATAAATAGGCAACTTAACAACTTCCTTGCCACAAGTTACACAGCTTAAGTGAAGGCTTCTAAACTGGTTAGAAATATTCTTTACCTGTAGTAGAACAAACAAAAACTACCGGATCTCTTCCTTTGTCAAGGATCTGAAATGCCTTTTCCGATTCTTTGAGGCAAAGCAATGTTGATCTGAATAATATATAGAACAGTGTTTGGTGGACTGAAAGTAAAACTGGTTCTAGTATAGTAGTGTCGACCCTCTGAAAACCTGGTTAGCTTTAGCTATATTTGCTGTGGGTTAATGTAAGAGTTAGTTAACAATAATTCTCATTCCTAACCCAATTTCACCTAAGCTACACCTAACTAGCGCCGAATTAAGGCTTTGCTGGCCCTAAGGCCATGGGGTGGCCAGAAAATACAGATATTTTAGGTTCACCAATAGAAGGAAAAAAAGGTAAATTTAAAAATTATTTTTATGTGGTTCTGGCCCCAAGGCATGTGCCTTATTTGCCTAATGGTTAATCCATCACTGCCCCTAAGCACACCGAGTGTAACCGAGTTCACGGAGGGACCACATTTTAGCGCACAATCAACTACACAGTAGTAAGAAAACATACTTTATTTCATGTTCACTAGATGCTTCATGTATGATTTCTGCAATTGCTTCTGCTTGTCCTGGATAGAAAACAACCAAGAATGTGATTAGTCACATTCCAAATACAGATGCATCAAATGGTAACCAACGACAATGCATTCTACATATTTCACATCTGTAAAGAGGTCAATGTGGATTTTTCTCTTTAATATGTTCGGATGCCATCTCATATCCTCTTGGCACACAAATGCCTCTATGTAAACAGCTAAATATGATAATTTTAATCATCAAGCATCAGAAAATTTGAAATTACAAAACCCAAGTGACTTTACCGTGAATATTCCTCAAATAAAACAGGCATATTTTTCATTCTGATAATTTTACATTAAATAATACAGCTTGTCACATTTTAAGCTACAATAATTTCATCCATGATGGAAAAATACATATCGTGTATGGAGCCTGTTTCCTGCTCATTAATAAATATAGTTTGCATTCTCATAATCCATTTTTCTAACGACGAACAAAGCTTATTTACAAAATATCCGTACCTGTTTGCGAGCCGTACATGATAGTCATCTTTCGGCAAGACATGGCTGTCTGTCGCTGCAACAGCAGAAGATGAATTCCTAGCAAGAACCAAGGTCCAATTGAAGACACAAAATCATTTAGAAACTGGGTGATTAATGATCTGGTATTGACATAAACAGTATAAGTATATTTGATCAGCATGAAATTATTTAATTAATTGATTACACACGGAAATTACCATAAAGAAAATCTTACGGAAAATGTAAAGCCATTAATTAATATCTTATTTCAAAATCTTCTGGACATTGATGCCTATCGCTTTTTCCTATTTACGTCTAATCTAATCAACTTTTGAGTCCGCCGGTGCTGTCAATAGCTTGAATTTAAAAGGCGGACGCTTTACGCTTTACGCTTTCTTTTCATTAAGGATTTTTCTTGCATTCGTCAAAACGGGAACACATAAATAACAAAAGAACAATCCTAAACAAAATCATCCTCACTCAACAACTGAGCTAGACTGAGGCCGATTCAGAAGTTGCGAAGTTTTATAAGCATGACTGAACATTAGCCTTTTTTCCTTTTTTGAATGACCGAACAACTAAAACTGCGTAGCAGTTGATTATCTACCTGTCCTATTTTTGGCCTTAGACCAAAGCAACACGATCAATTTTTGGTTTACGCTGAACTGTAGTTGCACTTTACGTCCAGACATCACGTTGTACCATGTGCTATGATCAGACATCACGTTGTACCATGTGTCCTGATCAGAGAATACGTTCTTGAAGAGAATTGTGCAGTCTGCCAATTTTCAATAGGTTAATATTTCAACGAGTAACGCAAAGTATTGCAGTGCTGATACGGAGTGAGGGGAGGCGGGTTGTCTGCTTTCGCTAGTTTTAAGATTTCTTTGATTTAAGAGACGTTTTCACGCCATACTAGATAATAGGACTAATCAGTCAATAGTTAAAATAGCCTTACTCTATTAGAGATATCCAAATCTAAATAAGTCAAAATTTAAGAAATTCATGAAATAAGTAAGTTTGTTTAAAGTAACGTAGGACGTACTGGTAACATACGGGTCCATGAAGATCTCGAATACGAAGTCGGTAAAATAACGATGAGATATGTGTATTGTATGTTTCATTCTACGTTTGCAAACATCTCTAATTGTACATACGATTTTAAGCTTCAATTATTTTCCTTAGTATATTATATAAATGAAGGGCTATTGGCCTGAAGATCTGCTTAGAAAGAATACTTAGCGAATCATTCTGGATTTGCACTTAGCTTTAATTATGTTTTTTCATTTCCATAATGTTGTATAGTTTATAAATTGCATTTTCATTTAGGAATGGGAATCTTCACCTGCAAATCCCTCTTCAGGTACTGATTTTCGTTTTGAATCAGACGAATTCATTTTTGAAAGTGATAGGGAGTCAAATCCAACTTAGGATTGCTCGAAAAACGGGAATGCTAATATACACTGAAAGTTCGTTAGCTCGTTGTCGATGGGGTTTAGTCAAATTACCTCGTCCTAACCGAAGTTCGAGCTATCTGATCATTTCTTATAATTGGGATTTTGCCAGGGGCAATCAATCCGTTCGAGTAACCGGAATTATGTGTTATATGCGTCGTCATGGGTCACGAGCTTTTTTTACTGTACGCGTGAGAGCGTTTGAGTTAAATAAAGACAGGCAGACTGAAGTGAACGCTTAACCTGCTAATTCCCTTTCAAGTACGATATTAACATTATAGTAATTCTATTTTTTATCTGCACAATATTTTTAGATTCCATCAGAGTATCAGAATAATGAAATTCGTAAAGGTTTGATAGAAACACTATCTAAGTGTGAGGAAGGTTTTAGTATGACAGTCGTGATAACGGCAGTAAGTGTCAGTAGATGTTGAACGAGATGGTCGATATATAGATATTTTTGTGTGCAATGGAAATAGGGGAGAAGAAGAAATTTTAATCAAATTTCTCTCGAAGGCGAGAGTTCTAGTTCTTCGAGTTCTGACTGATCTAAAACAATTTAACAGGAACAATGGGCCGTCACTGGATTGGTGCCGATCTAGGAGAGGTGAAGAAGGTGACTGGCGTGGTGACACAAGGAAAAAGGACAGTCATTACCGGGTGACGACTTTTAAAGTCCTACAAAGCATGGATGATGTAACATATAATTACATATTGGACAGAGCGGGAAATGTGAAAGTAAGTGATGAAAAATTTATTGTTAGNAGACGTTTTCACGCCATACTAGATAATAGGACTAATCAGTCAATAGTTAAAATAGCCTTACTCTATTAGAGATATCCAAATCTAAATAAGTCAAAATTTAAGAAATTCATGAAATAAGTAAGTTTGTTTAAAGTAACGTAGGACGTACTGGTAACATACGGGTCCATGAAGATCTCGAATACGAAGTCGGTAAAATAACGATGAGATATGTGTATTGTATGTTTCATTCTACGTTTGCAAACATCTCTAATTGTACATACGATTTTAAGCTTCAATTATTTTCCTTAGTATATTATATAAATGAAGGGCTATTGGCCTGAAGATCTGCTTAGAAAGAATACTTAGCGAATCATTCTGGATTTGCACTTAGCTTTAATTATGTTTTTTCATTTCCATAATGTTGTATAGTTTATAAATTGCATTTTCATTTAGGAAATTTCTGCATGTTGGGCATGAAAAACAAAAAAAAATCCCAACAAGTGCAATCTCTGTGTCTTCAAACCCCAACTACAGGCAATGGGGAAGACTTGGCAGCACTGACGGAAGGCGAGGCTGAGAATCTTCACCTGCAAATCCCTCTTAGGGTACTGATTTGCGTTTTGATTCAGACGAAGATATGGGAGTCAAATCCAACTTAGGATTGCTCGAAAAACGGGAATGCTAATATACACTGAAAGTTCGTTAGCTCGTTGTCGATGGGGTTTAGTCAAATTACCTAACCGTCCTAACCGAAGTTCGAGCTATCTGATCATTTCTTATAATTGGGATTTTGCCAGGGGCAATCAATACGTTCGAGTAACCGGAATTATGTGTTATATGTGTTGTCATGGGTCACGAGCTTTTTTTACTGTACGCGTGAGAGCGTTTGAGTTAAATAAAGACAGACACACTGAAGTGAACGCTTAACCTGCTAATTCCCTTTCAAGTACGATATTAACATTACAGTATTTCTATTTTTTATCTGCACAATATTTTTAGATTCCATCAGAGTATCAGAAAAATGAAATTCGTAAAGGTTTGATAGAAACACTATCTAAGTGTGAGGAACGGTTTTAGTTTGACAGTCGTGATAACGGCAGTGAGTGTCAGTGGATGTTGAACGAGATGGTCGATATATAGATATTTTTGTGTGCAATGGAAATAAGGGGGAAGAAGAAATTTTAATCAAATTTCTCTCGAAGGCGAGAGTTCTAGTGACCGATCTAAAACAATTTAACAGGAACAATGGGCCGTCACTGGATTGGTGCCGATCTAGGAGAGGTGAAGAAGGTGACTGGCGTGGTGACACAAGGAAAAAAGGACAGTCATTACCGGGTGACGACTTTTAAAGTCCTACAAAGCATGGATGATGTAACATATAATTACATATTGGACAGAGCGGGAAATGTTAAAGTAAGTGATGAAAAATTTATTGTTAGTGTTTGTGTTGCCAATGAACTACTTTTTACAGAACAGTAGAAAACCAGGGGTATGGTGTTGGAGTCGGATACTTTTAGTCGGAGTTACCTCCTAGTTATAATCACAAATTCGTATATATGCAACATAGAGAACGAAATTTCCTACAAATTATGATAAATATTCCCACAAAATCCGATGGGTGTCGACGATACTGTACAGTACTTGGTGTTGCACGATTTTGGATCAGCCTGTGTAAGCTGTAAATATACTTCCTAGCATCACTCAAACAGAATTCTGAAACCTGATATAACAACTGGTGTTTGCTATTTTTAGACTTTCACCGGAAATATAGATGAAAGTACCAAAGTGATCAACAAATTCCATAGACCAGTTTCAACTCGTTTCATCCAGATTATGCCAATCACTTATTACCACTACTTAGTGATGAGATTCGACATCTTGGGATGCTAATTGGAATTCGAGATACAATGACCTGTTATTTTACCGTTTCATGTCAACATTTCTTTAAATTAATATAAATCTACTTCAAAGTTATGGGAATAAATATACGCATACGCATAATACATGTAAAGCTTGCTGAATTTATTACATTCTCATTCCCAATAACCATCATTTAGTTTCTATTAACCATCGTATAACTTGATGCAGAGATTAGTTTCTATTTAGTTTCCACCATGAAATATAAATACAGGATGTTGTCTTAATCAGACATCCAGTAAACATCAGAATTAAATACCACAGAGGAATAACCAGATTGGTAGAGGCAGAAAATAATGAGCTGAGGATGAAATAATGCAAATAATTACAAGCAAGAGAGACCTAGTTCACACCTTGTCTAAAAACAATCAGATCTTTCTTTAACATTAAAAAAGAAAACATATTTCGGCTCCGTAATAACAAAACGAAACCCTAGTAATAGCAAGTAGCAACAAACGAAAATACTTTAAAAAATAGTTAATGAAAACTAAACGGAGTTCACAGCTTCTTGCTCACGTGCGAAAGAACTCGATTGCTCTTGAAATTCAATACAAGAGTTTTATTTACGCTTAAGTATTTTGCTGTTTTTTTTTCTATTTTTGCTCGATTTACGTATTTTGCTCTTAGGCGTCTTCAAACCTAGACGATATTGCCGTAAGCGTAGATCAACTCTTGCATTGAATTTTCAAATGAATCGTGGCGTAACGATGGACAAGAGACTAACAGTAGTGAGTTTCTTTAGACTCAGTCAGCATAGGGTAAAGGTGATGATGAGTTTATTATGCTGTGGGAATACAACAAATATTCACGAGTGTCCGTAATAAATGCAAGGGAAGCTATGTAGCCTGTAGTATACTCTGTTTTTGGTGTGCAACATATAAGCAATCTCAAGATCTTCGTATTTGCTGGTATTAATATAGTATTTTCTAATAGACAATAATGCAAAGACGTCAAGATATACCTTGATATGATCTGAGACCATCACGTCTGTCAGGCATCAATAGTAAAATTTTCAGATTTTCCTAGCTTTTGATTTTATTCAATTATTGAACTCACAGTTCGTTCATCCTCCTATGGAGGATTATCATTTTGATTCAGATATATCATTCTGTGAACAATGGTCTCTAGATTTTCGCTTTTTATCTTCTGCATTGGCGCAATCGGTATTGAATTTTGCGCTTGCACCGATGATGAAAACACTCGCTGTATGGCATGGGCATATCAACGCATTGTCGGTGGACCTGTGTCATCCTTGGCAGTCACCAATTTCTCGGTAGGTAGACCGGGTAAAGCTGGGCCAAGAGGACCGCCTGGTACAAATGGATTACCAGGTCAAAAGGGGGCTCCTGGTCCTTCGGGTGTTTGTGACTGCCGACAAGATGAACTTCGGCAACTTCAACAAGAATTAGCCGCTATGAAAGCAGTGGATCCCGGTTAGATTTTCATTATTTTCGCCTCGATGTTTTGAATCTATTCAAGTTGCTGAGAGGAGTATTGGAAGTCATCAAACGTGCATCGAGTATCTATTCTAAAACACAGTTATTAAACCAAAATACAGGATAAGATGATTTTGGAATTGTGGATTTAGCTGCAGTTTCATTCTACGTTGTTTTGCATCATCAAACATTTCTAATTGCACATACGGTTGCAAACTTTAACTGTTTTCATAGGTTTAATATATAGGTGGAAGGCTATTGGCTTGAGGATGCGTCTATCAAGAGTTCTTTGCAAATCATTCTGGATTTGAACTTATCTTCAATTATCCTTTTTTAATTGCCATGGTTATGTATAGTTTATAAATTGTATTTTCTATTTTATTTAGTTAAATTCTGCTTATTGGGCATGAAAAACAAAAAAATCCCAACAAGTGCAATCTCCGCGTCTTCTAACACTCGTATCAAGCAATGGGCAAGACTTGACAGCACTGACGGAGGATGGGGCTGGGAACCTATAACTGCGAAACCTCCCGCAAGTACGATATTGAGATTAAAATTATTCAGAGATAGTCGCGAACTCTCGAGAATCAGGTTCAATTTTTAAAAACGTGATAATTCTCTGAAAAGAAATGTGAAACGGCATATTATACCCAAGAAATTCACTGTTATCTCAGAGAATTTTCATATGAAGGTACTCATTTCTTAACGATAGGGCTACCATATTTTCATAACTAAGAACCGGAGTGCATTAAAAACAAATGCCGGCATTTCATGTTTGGTTCATATTTTGTATTATATAGCTATTAATTATATGCATTTTGGGCATTCCAAAGGCAATATGCAGAATTAAAATATCACCAAGAATAAACGAAGTAAAATATCGCATTGAATTTTAATTTACTCTCCGATATATTATACTTTTCTGTACATAGCACAGGCTTTAAAACAGGACAATCCCGATAAAAATGAGACGTATGAATTTTAGTCGCTTAGCAAATTCCGAACTTAACGACCCGGTTCCGTTCAACAAACTGGAAAATATCTCTAGATATTTTTTTAATGTCACCTTACGGATGACAGATTCAATGAAAGTATGAAAAGTATAATTTTTCAAGAAATATAAGAATTTATTTGAATAAGGAAATTGGTCGTTAAATGAGGAGTTTGTAAATACTTTTGTATGTGCAGTGAGAAAAGGGGCCCTTCCCTTTCGAAGGTTAGAGTTCCAGTTACCGCTTTCAAACAATTTACAGGTACAATCGGCTCTCACTGGATTGGTGCCGATCTAAAAAAAGTGATGACGGTGACTGGCGTGGTGACACAAGGAAAAACAAACAATTATAACTGGGTGAAGACTTATAAAGTCAAACATAGCTTGAATGGAATAACATTCAGTTACATAACTGACAACGCGGGAAATGTAAAAGTAAGTGAGGGAAATTCTATTGTTAGTGTTTGTGTAGCCGGTGACCCATTTCTTACTGAGCAGTGAGTGTGGAATCGGATACTTTTGGCCAGTAAAAGTATATCCGACTCCGAATCCTTTACGTGATCAATTCTCAAGTACTTGTATGTACTGCTAGTCCAGTATTGCCACTTCGTTGGAAATTTCCACGAATTTGTGGGAGGACATTTCAATCAAGCAAAAACAGTTCATATGGTACTAAATCAAATATCTAAATAAAGGTAGTGGAGTCGGAGTTACAACCTTAAACTTTCCCGGAGTCGGAGTCTGAATTTTTAAAAGCCGCACCGTACATATTGTACAGTAACAACTGGCTCACGGATAATTTTACACCACTACAACATGAAATCGTGACGGCGATATTGTACAGTATTTGGTGTTGCACGATTTTGGATCAGCCTGCAAATATACTTCCTAGCTTCACTCAGACAGAATTCTGTACCGTGATATACATAAATTAACTGTTGTTCTTTTGCTATTTTCAGACTTTCAGCGGAAATACAGATGGAATTACTAAAGTGGCCAACAGATTCTCTGAACCAGTTTTAACTCGTTTCGTCCGGATTATTCCAACAACTTTTCATGACTACATGGTGATAAGATTTGACATCTTGGGATGCTAATTCGAATTCAAGATACAACGAACTGCTATTCTACCGTTTCATGTTAACATTTCATATAATTAAGCTAAGTCTGCTTCCAAGTTATGGGAATAAATATACGCATAATACATGTAAAGCTTACTGGAATTATTACATTCTCATTCCCAATAAATATGTAGCAAATATTTCCAAGCAATACCTTGTTCACACCTTGTCTAAAAACAATCACATCTTTCTTTAATATTATTAAGGAAAAACATGTTTCAATTCAACAATAACAAAACGAAACCCCAGTAATAGCAAGTAGCAAATGAAGATACTTAATTACAAATTACAAGATACAAAAATATAGTCAATAGAAGCTAGACGGGGTTCACAGCTTCATGCGTACGTGCGAAAGAGCTTAATTGTTTTTGAATTTCAATACAAGAGTTTATTTACGCTTAGGTATTTTGCTGTTTCGCTATGTTTGTTCGATTTACGTATAATACTGTTTGGCGTCTCCAAACCTAGACGATATTGACGAAAGCGTAGATCAACTCTTTCATTGAATTTCAAACGAATCGTGGCGTACCGATGGACAAGAGATTTACAGAAGTCGTGAGTCTTTTTAAAGACTCGCTGTGTGTCCGTGAGTTTATTATATTGCGCGCATACAGCAGATTTCGATGCGTGTCCGTAAGAAATGCAAGGGAAGCTAAATAGCCTACATGTCTACAATGAAAATCATGATGAAGGTTTAGTCCTGTACCAGTAGGAGTCCTGCTGAGGTTCTCACCTGGGCATATTCTGTCTTTGGTATTCTGCATATGAGCAATCGAAAGATCTTTGTATTTGCTGGTATTATTATAGTATTTTCTAATAGACAATATTTCGAAGACGTCCCAATATACCTTGATATAATTTTAGATCATCACGTCTGTAAGGCATCAATGGTGAGATTTTCAGATTTTCCACAGCTTTTGATTTTATTTGCTTGTGGGATTTGCATTTCCTCAACCTCCTATACAAGAGTCTCATTTTGATTCAGATATATCATTCTGTTAAAAATGGTCTCTAAATTTTCGCTTTTTATATTCTGCATTGGCGCGGTCAGCGTTGAATTTTGCGCTTGCACCGATGACGAAAACACTCGCTGTATGGCATGGGCATTTCAACGCATTGTCGGTGGACCTGTCCCATCCCTGGCAGTCACCGATTCCTCGATAGGTAGACCGGGTAAAGCTGGGCCAAGAGGACCACCTGGTAGGAATGGATTCCCAGGTCAAAAGGGGGAACCTGGTCCTTCGGGTGTTTGTGACTGCCGACAAGATGAACTTCGGCAACTTCAACAAGAATTAGCCGCTATGAAAGCAGTGGATCCCGGTTAGATTTTAATTATTTTCGCCTCGATATTTTGAATCTATTCAAGTTGATGAGAGGAGTATTGGAAGTCACCAAACGTGCATCGAGTATCTATTCTAAAACACAGTTATTAAACCAAAATACAGGATAAGATGATTTTGGAATTGTGTATTTACCTGCAGTTTCATTCTACGTTTGCAAACATCTCTAATTGTACATACGATTTTAGGCTTCAATTATTTTCCTTAGTATATTACATGAGTGAAGGGCTATTGGCCTGAAGATCTGCTTAGAAAGAATACTTAACGAATCATTTTTGATTTGTACTTAGCTTTAATTATTCTTTTTCAATTGCCATGGTTATGTATAGTTTATAAATTGCATTTTCTATCTTATTTAGTTAAATTCTGCTTATTGGGCATGAAAAACAAAAAAATCCCAACAAGTGCAATCTCCGCGTCTTCTAACACTCATATCAAGTATTGGGGAAGACTTGACAGCACTGACGAAGGATGGGGCTGGGAACCTAAACCTCCGAATCCACCCACAAGTACGATATTAACATTAAAATTATTATGCGATAGACACCTTTTTTTTAAAAACGTGATAACGACCAGGTTCCGTTTCAACAAACTGGAAAATATCTTCAGATATTTTTTTAATGTCACCTGTCATTGTTAAGTGAGGAGTGCCTGCTAATACTTTTCTGTGTGCAATGGAAAAAGGGGGCCCGTAATAAAATTAAATTAAAATTAAAGGTGAGAGTTCTAGTTACCGATCTAAAACAATTTACAGGTACAATCGGCCGTCACTGGATTGGTGCCGATCTAGGAAAAGTGAAGACGGTGACTGGCGTAGTGACACAAGGAAAAATAAACAATGTATACTGGGTGAAGACTTTTAAAGTCAAACATAGCTTGGATGGAATAACATTCAGTTACATAACTGACAACGCGGGAAATGTAAAAGTAAGTGAGGGAAATTCTATTGTTAGTGTTTGTGTAGCCGGTGACCCATTTCTTACTAAGCAGTGAGTGTGGAGTCGGATACTTTTGGCCGGTAAAAATACCTCCTTTACGTGATCCATTCCCGTGTAAAGTACTTGGATGTACTGCTAGGCCAGCTTTTGTGGGAGGACATTTCAATCAAGCAAGAACAGACCATATGGTGTTAAATCAAAGATCTAAATAAAGGCAGTGGAGCAACGTATATATTGTACAGTAACAACTAACTCACGGATAATTTTACACCACCACAACATGAAATCGTGACGGCAATACTGTACAGTATTTGGTGTTGCACGATTTTGGATCAGCCTGGAAATATACTTCCTAGCTTCACTCAGACAGAATTCTGTACCATGATCTATATATAAATTAACTGTGGTTTTTTTGCTATTTTCAGACTTTCAGCGGAAATACAGATGGAATTACCAAAGTGGCCAACAGATTCTCTGAACCAGTTTCAACTCGTTTTGTTCGGATTATTCCAACAACTTTTCATCACTACATGGTGATAAGATTCGACATCTTGGGATGCTAATTCGAATTCAAGATACAATGACCTGCTAGTTTACAGTTTCATGTCAACATTTCATATAATTAGGCTAAGTCTGCTTCTAAGTTATGGGAATAAATATACGCATACGCATAATACATGTAAGGCTTGCTGGAATTATTACATTCTCATTCCCAATAACTATGTAGCCGTTAACATCATTCAATTGATATTAACTATTGTATAACTTGATGCAGGAATTTTTTTTTCGCCGCTCGTAATAAAATCTGAATTCAAGATGTTCAGTAATCCAGAGTTTAATACTACAGAAGAATAACTAGATCTGTATAGAGGCAGGAAAGGAGGAAATACAGAGGTGTCTCGTACTTCGCAAGACCTTCAGACCTTCATACGTTTCACACTTCGAATGCTGAATTCATGAGAAATTCCATTCGGAGTTCGACCAATGCTTCTACGTTCGAACTGCGTGCGTAGTAAAAAAAAAATGCACTCGCTAATAGTCACTGACTGATGAGTTCCCCTCAGTCATTTAAGCACTGCCTAGGAAAAGTAGTCGCACTGATAACGCACGTAGCGGGAACGCAAGTATTTACACACTCAATAAACCTGCCTGATCACCATAAGGAGAATTGTTCGTTTGGTTAGATAACGGCGTAACTTAACAACAATAACTATTAGGTGACTATATTAACTGATCAAACAACAGTTTCCGGGAACAAATGATTACGAATAACGCAGTCATTATGTTACGTCACGCCGGGTCTGGAAACTTACGAACAATTAGTTCTTTCTTTAACTTTATCAAGAAAAACATATTTTGTTACGGAACCACAAAAATAATCTACGGTGTTGCTTGAAACGTGCGTAAACAACATGTCGGAAGCATGGGATAAAATATCGGACTGATCATGAGCAAAACAAGGGAATGAACGTTTACTTTATGAGTAACTGCCCTATCTGAATTGGTATAAACATGATATGTTACAATCTCTATTTTACTTTCAATTGGAACCTTCAGTTTTCGTCATTTTTCGCTTTTCGTCCTGCTGCTTTTCACGCAACAAATTGCTCTGGTTTCGCTCCGCAGCTCAACACATGTTTCTATCCATTGACAAAGGTCTTGCGCACGTGTGCAGTTGTATCCCACGAAGTCTTAATCCATTCATTATGTGATATTTTTTAAGTTCTAGCGCTACTTCTGTAATGATAAGTTTTAATTTTTAGTAACAACATCTCATGGGAAAAAGTGTTAATTTATTAGTGACTACTACTCCTGTGAGATAGTGCTTTCTTTTCTACCCAATCTAGGTTCCACTGTACTCGGAAGACGGCTGCTCGGAAATGTCTAATGTCGTGACTAGCCCTTGTCAGAACTTGAGAACCCAGTCTTGTAAGACCCCAGACCCCCCAGTCACAGTAGGCAGGAATCGAGGATACAATTACAATTCAATAAAACTAAAATTTCGAACATATGTTACTTTCACATGGCTAGGTAATTCCGACTACCCGATTATAAGCAAATATAAGTCATGGTTTATCTATATCTGACGTAACGCACACGATATACAACTTATTTTTGTGTATTGCGTGGGAAAATCCAAAGCCAGCGAAAAATAAATAACGAAATTGTATATAAGAGCAATGCTTGTCCTAGTATAATATCTTTCTTCTCTATTATATACATACTATATGCATATGGACCGAACAATGCATAAGCTTATGCTCTGCTTGTGTGCCCTGTTGATGGCACTAACTCTCCCTAAATCCGATGCTTCATACCATCTGCTGGTTGCCGATCCAGATCAACTTGGAGCTTCAAAGGTATGTACCGTAATTATTTCTGCTAGTATGTTCTGTTGAAGGTATGTACCATATAGTACCGATATATTTACCGTAATATATTGAACAGCACTGACGCAATTATTGGTGTGGATGTCTGTTTATCACAAATCCTCTGGTTAATAATGTTATTTGAATCCTGAAACACAGTTAAACACTAGCGCCCATTCCCATTTCAATTCCCGCATATATCGTTTTGAAACGCAAAATATATAAGAAATTTTCTGTTAATCTGGATTCTCTTACATTTACGATCATGTCTTGAAAAATGAAAGAACTAGCTTTATATGGAAGTATACGCAAGTTTTAAAATGGTGCTGTTTGCGGTCAAAGCCCTCGTTCACTGTGGCAATGGCGTTAATGTTGTCATTTCGATAATTCCATGACAAAAATTTTACATTGTCACATACTGTACAAGACGTAAACCAACTAAATCCATTACTGAAACCACCCCTCTACCAGGTTTTAGTAACAGCTTTATTTCAAGTCGTTACCAAGCGCAAAAATTCTTCTTTAATACGACAATATAAGGGAAATACTCCATCTGTAATACGCAAAAATGCTTCTTTAATACGACAATATAAGGGAAATACTCCATCTGTAATACAAAGTCTGGAAAAGACGATCGGTTGAGAGACCAACAATTTCCTGTCTATCACTCCTTCAATACCAAAGTGCAGATTATCCCAGAATAATCAGGGAGTATTAGCTTTAAATGCTTTCTATAATTAGGGCAATGGGGTTCTGTACTATCCGGGATAAGTCTTAAAACGCATCCCCACAGACACTACTGTATCACGGTATAAAACATCGGTGATATATTTCAGATCTCAGACTCAACGCAAAACAATCGAATTCTTCCCGGAATCGACGACGTATTGAACGACCTCGTGGAAGAACCGTCCAGTGGCGATGGCGTAATCAACACGATTGAGAATGTGAAATTCTTGGTGAAAAACACGGACCCAACCACGTCAGCGCAAATGAACTTACGTGATGTCATACCAGGTAACGCTGTTCTAACCGGGTTAGTTCTCAATAACGAAGGATACACTTACGAATTGACTCACGAACTTCATCGAGAAAAATCGAAGGTTTTGCAGAAATACAAGGACGCGGTCGCCGGCGGATACAGCTCGGTTTTTATCGGGGACGTGCAGCCGTCAAAAACATTGTGCGATAGCTGTAAATACGTGGATGAAGGTCAAAAAGTTAGCGCTCTAATTAACGTGGCACCGAGAGACGTGTTTTCCGTTTCGTTATCGTTCGCTGTACCCTCTGACTACCCCGCCGATGTACACGTGACTATAGAACTCTTTCAACCGGCTAGTAGCATAGAAGGGGTTATATTTTCACCCAATTACCCCAACGCCTACCCAAATGAAGCTGATGTAACCTGGGCAATTGATTTGGCCGAGGAACACCTTGCTATAAATGCAACGATCATGGGATTCGAGTCTGAACCGGATTCCGATAACTTAACCGTATACGACGGTCTTCAGACCACTGATCCCGTTCTACTCGACGTATCGGGTTATCCAGATGCTGGGATTTCGGTTCAATCAACCGGCCCCGACATGTACATTGCCTTTACATCTGACGCGTCAGTTAATACCGGGGGATTCGCTTTGAAATTTGCTTCCATAACAGTACCCGAAATAACAACTGCAACAGCGGTTACTGTGTCGACCACACTTTCTCCCCCGGTAGAACCAGATACTTCATCATGCACACCTATCTATCTTAACAATACGGACTGCGATATATCAAAGACAACGGTAGGGAACGAATATAACATTTCGGCTGATACTGGATCTATACGGAGTCCAGGCTATCCGATGGGATATCCAGTCAGCTCCTTTTTCACATGGCGGATTCAGACAACGGGTTCGGTGGTTTACATTAAGGTAATTGACGTAGACGTGGCTCCTTACGGCGAAAACGTTAGCATTATAAATCCGTCCAACGCAAACTGGCAAAAAGTTATCAAAACGGTCGAAGAAGACTACCTGTTCGTTCTCATGGAAACCAGCGAAGTCATTGTGACATTTCAATCTGGACCGATGAACGTTGGTTCCAGGAAACGCCGTGGGTTCTATTTGAGTTTCTGGTCTTACTCGCCAAACGCAATTGATCTACATGAATACGACTATTCGTGGCGCTCCATTTCTTCGCCGAATTATCCGTCCGTTTACGATAATAAAGATGACATGACATGGACGATAAGAGCGCCCGAAATGTACAGCATTGAAATGGAAATTACCGACATAAACCTTGAAGAATTCTATGATTTTCTTTACTTGTACCAAGTCAATGAAACTAAAAGCGGAGAACTAATCGCTAAGCTGTCTGGCGTAAACGGGGGAGGGTACAAATATTATACAGAGAAAAATGTCGCCCTTGTTCATTTCGTGACAGACTATACAACAACCAAAGCAGGTTTTCAACTTCGCTACAAACTGGCTTCGCATTACTGTTCAGATTACATGAATAACATCAACTCAACGAACGGAATCTTCAAGAATCCCGACTATCCTTACTACACAGCTTCTAACAGATCTTGTCAATGGCTTATCCGAGTTCATCCATCAAAAGTTATTAGGTTTTGGGTTGCTAGTTACACCAACGACCATAATTCCTACGTACGCTTCTACGATGGAAGTAACACAGGCGTTACACAACTTACTTATTTCTACCGGACCACAAACCTCAACTTCATATCGAGTAATAACGAGGTACTTATAGTTGTCGAACGTAGCTCATATGAATACGATAATCGCGCCTATATGATGACCTACGCTGCTGTGAACAGAGAAGACGCCTACTGTACAAAACAGCACACATTGACTGACAGCTCAGGTATTATTACGTCACCATCCTACCCGGCAAGGTACCCTCCAAACAGTCACTGTCAATGGTCAATTGAACTGGAACCAGCATCTAAGATAGTTGTTGAATTTGAATTCTTTGACGCATATAACAACGACATTCTGACTTTCTACGATGGGGAGACAATTTTCGACACCGTCCTGAGAAGTTGTGGGAGCTGTGGTGCTGATGATTACATCGTGTCAACCGGGAATCAAATGCTTGTTAGCTTTACTACAGCCTCCCAGAATTCAGACTATGGTTTCAAACTCTACTATTACAAAGAGTCACAAATGTGCGCAAACCAAGTGATGACCATTACCAACGATGCAGGCATAGTTATGTCCCCAAATCACCCTGGGTATTACCCGAACAACGTCAGATGCGTTTTCAATATCTCCGTCACCCCTGGAAACGTGATTCATTATTATTTCAATTACTTTTACACCTACTCCCCAGATTCGCTCGTAATCTACGATGGGGGAACGACTAACGCGAGTGTCCTGGCGACTTTGATCAGTTCCCGTTCCGGATACACCGGTGTGTCATCTGGAAACCAGATAACAATGGTATTTACAACTGATTCAGTTACGCAACGCGCTGGATTCTATATGACTTACTCCACAAGAAGCGACTCCACTTTACCCCCCGACCACACCTATTCCTATCTCCCCGTTACAAAGGAACATAATTCATACGACCCCCTAATCCTGTTGTCCCCGGGATTCCCTGACCCCTACCCTAATGAAATCGATCTTGTTTGGTATTTGGAAGCCAATGAGCCCGGAAATTATTTCCGATTCGAAAACATTCATTCCGACATCGACCACTATGACTTCCTTGGATTCTACAATCAACTGGGAACAAATCCTCTCAGTTCACAAAGGATCTATTACTCCAACACGTACTACGGGACAAATTCATTTTCTATCAGCAGTTCTGTAGTGACAATTTGGTTTCATTCTGGGTCAAAGTTTACCGGACAGGGATTCTATTTGGAATATTATTTCTATTAATTCCATTGCGTTTACCCGAGTATTAGTCGCACCAATTCTCCCTCTATGTCTAAACTGTTTGCATGTTCTACAATTAGTACACAGAGAAAATTAAAGTACATTCAAAAGGAAACCAAATATTATGGAGTGATAATTATACGTTTTATAAATGTGACTGCTGCCGGTGTGTTAATTTTCTTGACGGAACTGTTCAATAAACTGCTTTGATCAAACGCATTAGCTTTCTCAGAGAGAAATAGCCTAGCCTAACCTACAATGGAGTATAAAAGTATGCGAGTCGTCTCGGTAACGCTTGTTCTCTTATCGCAATTACTCACGATTTTCGAAATATCCTTCGCTACAGGTACACCACCTGTTTTCTACAGTTCCTCACTCTTTCACACTGTCTGGTACTACTGTACAATAGCTGATTAGTTCTAATATCGAAACAACTATTGTTAACTACTAATAAATGTCCTAGATAGACGACATGCTATGCACATAGGAACGCTTTGATACTATGTCTGCAATTGAAATCACAGATAAAAGATCAAATGATCAAAGAAAAATATATTCACCTGATAACAAATCTTCATCTTTCACAATTTCTCATTCGTTTGTTTACATTATCATACGAAGCACTCACATTACATATACTGCGCTACGGTAACTAACTAATCAGTCTGAATACGTAAAAAAGAAAAAAATGAGAAATAAATCATCAGGGTTCGAAATAAATAATTATTAAATTGTATCAACCGTATCCTAAACTATACCTTTCACGGTTAAACAGCAGCCAATTGCCTACGTGACGTAGTAACTCTTCCACTCTTTCCCCTGTTTTTCTACATTCTGATTGAGCCCGTTTAACTCTGAGATCTACTTCAGGCTCATATCATACTCACAGTACCTTGCGTTTTATCTATTCTTTCAGCGCTTTCACTACGAGTTCATATTGTCAAAACAACTCATGTAAGTTCCTCTGCACTCAATTACATTCTTTCCTTGATTTCACTTGCTCATAATGCCCTGCTTATAATTACTTATCGCCACAACGAAAAATATCGATACTCGGTTTCAAGCGCCATCTAAGTTCAAAATTGCCCTCAGTGATGTAATAAGAATAATAAACTGGAGAGAATTGAAAAGTCATACTTTACGATGTCATAAACACATTTGTAAATGAAGTAAGAAGAGTAGGGAACTTATGTAAGAGGAGTTATACTTATTTTCTGGAGGTATTTAAAATAATCAACTTGAATGAGAAGCCTATTTAGTTAAGTTTTATTCAAACGGCAAGGAATTCAGTATAAAGCTGGGCAGAAGGCTTTCGTATGAGTTAGCTGTAATATATAGAATAAAGATTTACTATGTAATACATATTGTCATGTGTTATTAACGCGATCACTTTTAAAGTAATTACTTAATCGTAAGTTTACCTATTGCTAGGAAATGTTGAAACTGAAATGGTCACTTTACTCAAGTGAATATAATTCCAGGTAATATAATTCGTTTTGTTATATTTTTATGAAGTAATTACGTCATTGGTGTGATGTGATGATTTCACTCGAATTAGATTAAGAAATATTACGCAAATATTACTTCTGTATCTCCAGCTATTTGTTCGATTAAAACTTCGTCATTGGATGACAGATGAACACTATGCCACAACACGAACTTTTCCGGATGACATCGATGAACAAGATCTGCAATTGCTTGCACGTAGTCCCACGAAGGCCTATATGGCACGTCATATTCCAATACCTTGATCTGATTATGAAAAAAAATAAAATATCAATGTATCAAATCATATATATATATATATCAATATCAAAATATCTTACAAAAAATTCATAATGGTTGCACGTCATTTTATGTTAGGCCGTGGGTAAAAATTGCCTCCTCCGAGGTCTTCCCACATTTAATGATGATGAGAACATAGTAAACAACTTCATATTATTAGAGACAGCTGCTCCCATTTGTAATTAATTGGAGAATCAGGAGTTTGCTCTGCTCAATTCGAGATCAGGAGAATTTACAAATTTTGTACCTTTGAATCAGCCAGACTTTCCTGTAAACCTTTGATTTCATCTGTTGATAAGTTGCAACCAACCATCTTCAATTCTTCTACTTGACATTTGTAAACAATGGATCCGATCGTTTTGCAACCACCTGTTCCCATGCTTTCATTAAAACTGACATCAAGAATCTTGATCTGAATTTAACAAAAGGACATAAACATTGAGGTACTGTATTATCCCGTTAGGCAAAAATAGACCATTGCTCAGGACTTTGTCTTAAGCCGCTGAACCTTTAACAAAGAATTTCTCCACACTTCATATTACCATATTAGAAGAATAAGAAGAAACAGAATGGAAAAAACTATCATGGACGTTAGTAATTATCTTAAGTGAATTTAAATACTGCACAATTGAAAGTTTGTGCGTATGTGTGACTGTTTGCCTTTTTCTCTCAGACTTGTGGACCGATTTGATCCAAAAAGGACCACATGTTAAACAAACACTAAGATGGCGAGACATGATCTCACCGATCTTACCAAGTCGATTGAAGTAATTAAGTGATGTACCGAATATTTGAAAACCATAATTACCTTTACTTGAGATGATTGTAATCCTTCATTGAGAATGTTGACAGTTTCGGAGTTGAGATTGCAGCTATCCAACTTCACCTGTGTTACTTCCGAGCATCGACGCAGAACTGATGATATCACGTGCATATCATTTGGTGCAAGAGTTTGATTCTCAATGTTGATCTCAGTAACATTGGATTGAATAAACTCGCTGTCATTGCTCTCATAAAGAGAAGCGAATAACTCAA
>QRAM01000413.1:0-27932 GCA_013436055.1 Halocynthia roretzi
AACAATGACCTGGACCTGAAAAATTCAATAGAAATTTCAGAATGAACGAAGAAGCTTTCTCTCCTGTGTCATCATGTTTATTTTATGGTTTATATTTTGAATTACGAATGTATGAGGGCATCAAAATTTTTTTAGTGCTTAGGGCCTCTAACGGTCTTAATCCGGCCCTGGGTACAGCGGTATTTAGTTAGTAGAGTTGGTACAGAACTTGCAGCTAGTTGAAATCATTACTAAGAAGTTTAACTGTTCTTCGAAAGAGTTTGGAGTCTTCGAAACACAAAAAACGAATCAAAGAAATTTTTTTTTAACCTTTTCTGTCAGGCCAGCATAGTCGACCATTTCTTGAACTACTTTTGCGAAGTCAGGGTTAATTTCAACCGCATACAGTTTCGAACCAGGCTTCAGTAACCTCGCGATCCTGACCGCGCTGTATCCCAGATACGAACCGAGTTCAACAAGGACTGTCGGATTGTGTTTTTTCAATTCCTCGTCAAGAAATGCTCCTGGACACAAGCTTATATTTGAACAGGGCAGTACCCTTATCAGATTTTATGATATGACTTATCAGTAGCTATCCATTACTTCCACTTAACATCCAAAATCATTATTATATCAATAAATATCATTCCAGAATTAATGTTGCAATCTCAAGTAGTGAAAATATGAACTGAGCAAAGAATGACCACTGTACCGTGTGTACTGTAAGAACAGGAAGGCCACGACAGATAGCACATTGAAGTGATGCTGCCACAATGTGGTGAAAAGAGGAATTACATTTTCTAAATGTACGATTTATTTATTCCGTTTGACAGTGCTAGCAGGCCACATTCCAATTTTTAGAATTTGCAGCGGGCCAATAAAAAATGCCCGCGGGTCGGACTTCGGACACCCATGATCTACAATGTCAATAGTAAAGTTTATCCACCTTTCTCATCACCGATGTTCATCGCTGCATTTACATTCCAACAGTACTCATCGATTACTCTGATGACATCATCAGGATCTCCTTGCTTTGCTGTCTTTTTGACATGCTCAATCATCAATGCAGGCATCTCACTCTGATTTTCGTGTCCTTTTTTTAAAATATTGAACTGGATAGTTATGGTGATATACTAGGGATGGCTTTGGGACAGGCAGAAGGACTTACAGGGCCTATGGTGGTGGTGCCCCACTCCGTATCAGAAGCCATATTATCACCCTTAGAATGCAAACATCTACTCTTAATTTACAACTTCACTTACTTGGCATCTTCGATATTTGCTGCAAGAGTTTCCGCCGATAATTTCGATTGTAATTTACGGAAAAAAAGGTCACAAAGAAAGTTTTAAAAGTAACTCAAACAATCACGAATAGCAGCTCGTAAAGCAAGTTGCTTTGAAAATGGTATTCCGAAATTCTACTATATATATTTTATTTCACCCTTTCATGCGCTTTACATTTTTCCCTTAGCATACCATTAACGTTCAAACTGCAAAAGCTCGTGTTTAAGAATGACAGTGACGACATTATCAATGACGTTGACGATAGTGGATGGTAAAAAAGTTTGCTGTAGAAAAATGATAGAAAAGACGTAGGTAGGCTACCATATGTTCTAGTGCGGCTTATATTGTGTTTTTTTCATCATTTCGTGCGGCTTATAATCAAGTAAATAACGTAGTTAGCAATATGGTTTGCACGCATGACTAACTTTTGAATTATACGTCCATGATATAATTTCTACTTGTCCAATCACGTTGAAAAATGAAGAAAAGCAATATTATAGCTGTTTATACATTCTGTGAAAATTTTGGGTCAATTGGATGAGAAATCGATGTTTATAATGAGGGCTTATAGGGAGTAGATTTGTACAGAGACATACCAGACTTTAATATTTCCTAACAGGATATTGAACGATGACTCACGTCATATATATAGAGATAAGATGACTAACGAAGCGGCGGAGTGGATAGGAAGGGGTCTCAAGACATGGTGAGACGAGGAGTTGGCCAGCGAAGGGCTGACGTAGTAGAAAAATAAGTCTCGTGATATTGGTTGAGAGGGGAAGTGTAAGATATACTGGATAAAACTGTTCATAATAATAAGATTGTGATTTTAATGTTTGCTGGTTAGTTCGTAGCATCAAATTTGTGTTGATGATACGAGCTTGTGAATAGAATTGAAGTGTAAATACAAAAACGTGTATTGATTTATACCTACAAAGAGACATCGGAGTATCGGACGAAGATAACAAAGTTCCTCCTTGTAATCAGGAGTGTATTTGTAGTGGTTCAAACAACAGAGTACGAAATAGACTACAAATGGGCTGATGTTGAATAGCAGGAGAAATTCATTGCATTACGTGAAAAAAACTATTTTGCCATGTTTCAATTAGAATTCAATTATAAATGTATTAAAAATAAAATATGAAGACTTTCATTATTCTAGTGTGAGGTCACCTGGCAGTGAGTGTCTGCTTGGTACTGCTGCCTCTCATGCACAATGCACCCCTGTGTTAGTACTGCCAACTTAACACTGGTCAACGCAGACTAAAAATTTTCCACTAAGCAACAAAACACTTATCATTATAATTGTATATTGCACAATGCTAAATAACAAATGCTCGTGAGATCATCAAAATCAGGCAAAAATCTTCTAGGAGGCCTCTTTGACAATCAGAATTTGACTGGTTCGCTTTTTTTTTGGTCAACAAATAATGAATAACTCTTGAATCGGTACTAAATTTTTTTCGGGGAAAAAGTTATGTCGCTCAGGCTTAAAGTTAGCTGTGTTTTCATTAGTGCAAGACAGGGCTTCCCAGGGCATTTCATGAAAGTTGTTGAATAAACTGAAATAGCACATGCTAGATACTGCTAGATACAAATACTAAGTACACTAAGATTAAGTAGTTATATTAAGCAGCAAGTAGTATAATTTGACCATCCCCCAAACAAATCCTGGCTAAATCAGCACTCGGGAATCCACGGGATATTTTTGGGAAGCCCTGGTGTGAGATTTGAGTTGGGATTTTAAAGCATTCGAGTTACAAATTGCAAAAATCAATGAAAATCAAACATGAATAAATATTATATGAATGAGGACCTCACAAATATACACTTCCCCTCTCCCTACTGCTAATGTATTAGATCTATTGGCCAATGGTGTCAGTGATTCATAGTTCATGTCTCACTTATCAATCAGGGGTGACATGAAGGTTGAATAAGATGTGGGTGAGGGCCGAGGGGTGAAATTTGTGAGGTTTTACAACAAATACTTTTAAGATTTCTCATCTGATGTTTGGGATGGGTCATCCTGGCTCTCCTGCTCTTCATCCTCATCCTGGGAACATCCTGATGCTGCTGAGCTGTAATCGTCTAAGTTTATATCGATAGACTCTGCTTCCTTCATAATTGGAACCAGCGACTCCCAAGTGGAGAGACACTGAAATAAATCATAACAAATCTTTAGTCTAGTCATCCACCAATGGAAAATTCCCTCCAGAACATGAACAGTAACATGAACTGTTACTCATAATTTCTGATAGATTTCAAAGAACTACATCTTAAATTGTATTTTCACAATCCGAGTTCTGACTGCTCAGCGGCTCCTCTAAGTGGCTGCAAAGTTTTAAACTCACCTCGGAATGATTTTTTATATGGCTGTCAGCAAGTTGAATGAAAACCTGTTTCATATCTTGTTTCTTGTTGCACTTCCAACGTTCGATATCAGATCTGAGATCTCCGTTCGCTCGCTCTAGTTTGTCGCTCAGCTCTTCGTAATGTTTCGTCAACTAAACAATAAACTATATATCTAAATCCATAGTAATATCTATCTATATATGCCTGCTGGTATTGTCAAGGCCTTATTAACAGCCTGTTTCCCAGCAGCTTAGCATGCAAGTAGTATATAAAACTTAGATCTTTCATACAAGTTATGGTACAAGAGTAACATGATAGAATTAGTACATCACCTTATGATGTAGCATTTTCGCTGTAATAAGTTTAGGGGAGAGCATCTTTTTCATGAGGATAAGAATTGTACTTGTGAATTGTAAGCGACTGTCTGTCTGCTACATTATGCTATCGTTTCAAGCTTGGTATTTTAAACCTGTTTATCAATTTCTTGAAGCATTTTCTTCAATTTCTTTAAACATTTCTTATCGAGAACCATTAATGAAGTAAAGACGAAGGAATTATTATTTTTGAAAGGTTAAATTTTTTACTGATAACATTTATTTTACATGACTGGGGTCGATGATGGATCGAAGATTCCATGAAGGGGTCAATGATCTAAAAGTTTGCCGATTGCTGAATCAAGAGACTTAGCTTCGAGTATGTTTGCCGATCCAGATCCGCTATCATACAAACATTTCACCTCATCAACTTGTTGATGCAGACGTTCTTCTTTTTGTTGTTTAACATCATCTGGTTTCTTCCCCATCATTGCACTTATGGAATAGGATTGGTCTGCCATTGGAATCTGAATTATGACAGACAGAAGCAGTGGTAATAGGGGTAAAAAAATTCAGAAGAGAAAAAAGTTCCCCAGATATTATTCAGGGACTTGTAAGATGGTATTACTTTCGGCACTGGACCCTAGAGGTTACTATACCCTCGCTGGAGGTCACCATCATAGCTGCAGTGACCCCTGCATTGTCAGTACCCCACAAAATCTAATTTCACCCACAAATTCATGGTGATTTCACACAGAGACTCGCAGTGCAGTACTATAATATATTGCCTGCTTGAAATCCCACATAAGCTAATTTCTTCCACATCAGATCTTACAGATTTAATTTCTTCTGTTTTTCTCTGAAGTTCATCTTGACATTTCTCTGCTTGCATCTGCATCGCATCCCGACGCCGAAAAACTTGCTCGATCGAGTCCGAATACAAAATGTACTCCTAAAAATATGACGTTTCATTGATGTAATAATATAATTCAAACTGTGAGGGTACTATGGGTACAGGTATGGGTTTCTCTGACCCCCCCCACATTCTTACCTTAATTGGTGGAATGAAATGCAACTGATGATCCTTCACATTCTTCATTGCTGACTCAGCGCACGACTCCAAACATTTTGAAAATGATGTCATAATCGGCGCTAGGACTTGGTTCTCTGTCGACGACCATTGAGAAAATGTCGGTGCGAAAGCTTTATACTCTTCGACAAGTTCTAGAATTCAAAACATAGAAGAAAATAGTCAATTTGGTGTGTGGGGTGGTACATAGTTGATGGCCCCATTTGGGAGTGGTACTATAACCAACCAATCACCTTTTTCTTCGACAGCCAATCTTTCCGCGACTCTCTCTATCACTGTCATTTTTTCTCTGAAATTCGACACGTGATCCGACAGTTCTGCGAACTCAGGGTCGCGACCTTTCGACCTCAACGAAACCCCTGCGCTGGCAGCAGACTTCACGGTGCCACCGACCCGGGATAAGATGCCGGGTTTGCTAGATTTTTTGTGAACTGCAAAATCCTGATGGAAAAGAAATTAGTAGTGAACACGAAACTTCATTAGAATATTATTTCAATTACATTTGCCTCTGAAGTCAGGAAGACTTTGAGATGTTCA
This sequence comes from Halocynthia roretzi, assembly GCA_013436055.1. Classification (NCBI taxonomy): domain Eukaryota; kingdom Metazoa; phylum Chordata; class Ascidiacea; order Stolidobranchia; family Pyuridae; genus Halocynthia; species Halocynthia roretzi. The sequence goes on from QRAM01000413.1 coordinate 5,556, forward strand.
TTGCACGATATCACCGGATGTTCAGAGATTCTTTTCAGGAAGGAATCGAGAGCACGACATCTCGTCTCTGGAAGAAGAAAATTAGGCAAGAGATTATTGTTATGTTCAGACAGGAGTACAGAAATACACATTGAAAGCTGAAGTCCAGCCCCGTTCGCCTATTACTACAATCCTTTACTATGAAAGGGCGTTTTTAAATCCGTGAAAAAAGGGCATTTGTAAATCGCTGATAAACTTACCAACAAATTCAATATTAAACCTGTCGACCATTCCTTTCATTATGAACTTGGCTGGTAGTGGCTGAAAATAAAAAATGATTTTTAATTCTGGATTATTTATCAATTAACTATTTCACTGGCATTGTCCGTGTCCACTGGGGTCACAGGAAATTACTGTACTTACAGGAATTAGATGTGTTGGATGAGATTCTTCCAGTTTTCCTCTCAACCAGACAAAATCTTGATATCGACGTCGCACGGAATATTCAGAATCATCGAATGAACTTCGAGTTGTCTAAAAAATATAACAAACTGGCCTAGTCTAGTGCAGGGGGTTCTTAAACTGGGACGCGCACCCCCTTTTAGGGGCGTGTAGGATTTGCTAGGGGGCGTTGAATGCAAATAAGGAAAAAGGCTTTAAAATTTTTTAAAATTTTTATTGATTATTTAATAATCAATGGAAGTCCTACATTGATTATTTAGTCCAGAGGTGTGCAACCGGCTCCCCGCGAGCCAAGTGCAGCCCGCAAACCAAATTTGTGCAGCCCGCGGGGAGCTGTGGTCCATGTCATGGGGGCGTGATTTTTTTTCAAAGTTGTAAGTTGTTGTTGAAAAAAGTTTAAGTAGTGTCATTGGTCTTGTGGCATTGTATTAACAAAGTTACCTGTGTTAGTGATATCAATCCCGCACAATCAGCAAGAACAAATATATATATATTTTTTCAGTAAAGTGTTTTTCCGAACGTGCTTATTTTTCTGTACAGGCCATGATTGTATTTACCTTCGTTACGATGTAATAAGAAATATATGTTTCCAATGACGAAATATGCTTCTCTGGTTTTTCAACAGAAATAAAAAGATCTTGTTCATCACTGAGAATGTAGTCTTCCACGGTTTTAGAAACAGATTCGTCAATGTTCATCTTCTCAGTGTTCTCTATTGCTTTCGTAACATTCGAGTCCTCCTGTGAGAGAAAATAGAATCCCTGATAAAATCATATCTTCTCGAGACCATATAAAACAACATCTGAATCAATTAGGTATATTATTAGGCAGGCAGTCTGTTGTAAACCGGATTAATCGAATGGTGCACTCACTTTATTTCCTTTCTCCTCTATCTTTCCTTCTGTATCAAAGATGTCATCTACTTCTTCCTCATTCTTCTGCAATTCTTGATCCTCCTGCTGTTGTTGATCATCTTCATCCTCTTCATCTTTCTCTGCCTCTGCAGCAGCGGCAAGAGAGAGTGGATCCGTGAACTCACTCATGGTTCAAAGTTCACAGGTCACAAGTTCATTATAACTATTGCAATTACAATTTATAACATTGAAAAAAAAAACATTCAAATGATCTTTGAATAGTTGTCGTTTCAGCAATTAACGTTATTGAAACAATATCACAAAATATTGAACACAAACACAAAACCAAGAAAACTCCCTCTTATAATAATTCTGCAGCTGAAAAATGGTTTTGAAGCGTTCAGTTCTAGATCATGAGAATGAATCCTATACACATGTAACAACGAATATAATATATCGCATAGCGCTGTTTAGATCCCTTCTTACACTGACTATGTAGCAATAAGCACTGGTGATCTAGGTAGTAGAAAATGTGCCGGTCCCAAAAAGGTCGATTAAGTGTTCAACGTAATCAATCTGTATGCCTGAACTCTATTTGCCTTGAACGCTTTAAGGAAGCACATTGTAACATTTTCAATTATCTGAAGAGGAGGAGAAAAGGATAAAGCACAAGAAACAACGATTTTGTTCCACCCTATAACAACGCTACGAGGAGTTTTTGCCAAATTATTGGTATATTCTTCATCAAAAGCAATTTATTACGTTACGTTCCCTTTAAACTAACAAAATCTGGTAAAAAATTACAATCGGAAACGTAAAAAAAATACATTTTTCATAAAAAATCGCAAATACATACTTTCTGAACTAAATCATTGATTGACAGTGGTGATGACGTTTATTCACCTCTGACCCCGTGGTTAAACTAAGATGGATCTCTAACGACATCTCGCGTATGTGAAATTCAAAAGCAAAGAATAAGGAGTGTTATTTCTACATTGCCGGTGTGAGAACGGATAAGATTGCGCAACTCGAGATATTATACAGTTGTGACCACTTGTGTAGCATGTTCGATAGTAGCACATGGAGATAATAAAATAAAGGTCGTCGCTGGGGTTCGAACCCGGGCCTATAAGCTCGGAAATCTTTGTAAAACTAAACTAAAAAAATATATATTAAAAATAAAAACATTACCTTCGGTGGGATTCGAACCGGCGTTAAAAGGATCGAGTACAGATATTTTGTCTGGGCTACGACAATCCGACTATTCTCAGGCGCTATCCCACTACTGAGCGACGCGGGAACTTTTAGCTGCTCCCTTTCGGGCCTGGCCCGGTTCGTTCCTCGTTAGACGACCTGGATCTCTCGAGCTCACAGGAGAAATCCATATCGACGCCGAACTTAGCGCGGACGCCCGGTCAACATAGCTCACACTGCCGCAGAACTCCCAACCTCAAGCCGATCTACGACCCCAGCTTCCAAGTCACTGGATTACAGGCGCACGCCACAACGCCCAGCTGTTGGTTGCCTGCTTATCTCTCGGATTAAACGGCATGCGTTAGCTCCGCCTCCTGTCTATCACGTTATGTGCAGCAAAGCGTGACTCGCGACTATTGTTTTATATATACAGTTTTATTTTATATTTCCAGTTTTACCGCCAAGTTCTGTTTCAAAGACCTAGTCTCTAGTCATAAACTCCGTTGTTACATGTGTATAGGAAATGACATGATATGTACTTTGATCAAATAAGTCACCTGCCTTCGCGCCAGCCAAAATTTCATGCCACAAAAAATATAGTAAAAAAATAATAATTATCAGGTGATGCCAGAAATGCTTCACTTGATTTTTATGTAAATAAATGACATCCTTCTTAATTTATGCGTTTCCCCTTGAAGGCTATTTATACTCTGTTTAGTTAACCTATTGATTCACCTGGTGATTCCCATGGTATGGGATTGAACGCAACAAAAGAGCCAGTGCTTATTGCTACATAGTCAGTGTAAGAAGGGATCTAAACAGCGCTATGTGACATATTTTGACAGTTATTACATGTGTATAGAATGTGTATGTATACAAATCTCACACAAAATACCTCTGTTACGTAGTACGAGTAGTTTATTACGTCATCGCTACGTAAAATGTCTTGTCTTTGTTACATGACAATCGATTCTTAGCAACTTCGCCGGTTCATCGTAACCGCGCTAAACGGAAAACTATTATTTGTAACAATGACGCGTGGTTCAAATGTAAACAGATTGAAGCGTCACAATCTAAGTTCAATATCCTCGCTATAAAACAAAAAAAGATAATTGTTTTTATAGGAAATGACGAAGTATACCGGGTAGGGCACGGGCCCGCGCTGGGCCGTGGGAACAGTTGCAGGCGATAATTAGCGTAATTAACGTTGGAGCTGCGAGATAGCGATGACAAATGCATGTTTAATAATGCTAATTACTATCTGGAATAATTAATTCCAATTTCTGTGCAAGGATATACTCCGAAAATCTTGTTGCATCGTAAGATAGCTCTGGAATTTCACCAGACTTCTATTATACTTGTACTTATATTGAAGATTTACAATACATCAATTTAGTAGACAGTAATACAATGGATAACAGTCCCATCACAGTCGACCTTCGTTAAAACAGATAGGAGGAAAGGGTGTCTGTTTTAGCCAATTGTCCAACATGATTTACAGTAACAAAATGACAGAAAATACTGTAAACTTCATATAACTATATCAAACATATAAATATATTTTATAAAGTCATTTAACATTAAAGTAAGATTTCAAATATAAACATCAGCGTAGATCTGCATTTACAATATTTCAGTTTCTGGATAGCGTTCAGCCCCCATTCCGAGCAATTAGTTCATTAAATATAATAATACCTTAATTTTCAAATAATAACATACATTACTGTTTCCGGGACGGGTATTCTCACAGATAACAGTGACGTAATAATGATTTTGTTATGATTTAATTTACATTTGACATAGGAAATGTTTTATGTATTCAAGATAACAAAAACAAACAAGGAGTTTGAATGTAAACAACAACTAGGAAACGAAAAAAGATAAGCGAGAGAGAACGATTGTGATGTCATCAATGGTATCTCTTATTACATCACCAGTTGTCGTTGAACGAACAGGATTAATTGCTTCCCATTATTACATCATCAATTAGCGAACAATAACTATTGTTTTAGTTTGCAGAACTATTTGAATTTAGCAGAATAGATTTTTTCCTTTTATTTGCGAACCACATATAAACTCGCAGTTGGATACTGGAGACATACGAGAATTCAAGTGTTACAGCAAGTGGACAGTACCATACTATCTCATAGAAAGATTAATAGAAGGATAGTACATTGTAAAATATTTTTAAAATGCAGTTTAAGGCAACTGCTCGATTTGAAATTAACTAACTAAGAAACTAGTATAAGTATAAGTAACTAGTATAAGTCAAGGCGTGACATTACTTCTGTAAATAGATAAAATAAGATAGCTGTCACTACTCAAATTTTCGATCTTGAAGTTAAGCAATTCGACTCCAGTTATGATGACTTGGATTTAAAAGTTAGATATTTGGAATCTCTACTTTCGTATTTAAGTTTGTTTTCTTCATTTAACAGGCTGTGAAATGGGTATAAGGAGATGTGGGGATGCTCAGGTCTACAGGATCGAAGTTAGGAAGGAATAGATTGTTGGAAATCAACTGGAATATGTAGATTTTAATGTATAAATATATATATATATATATATAGGAAGGAACTGAGATAATACTATAAGGTCGGTTAGGCTGGAGTTTAGAGGTTAGGCTAGACAACTGAACACAAATTTAGGTATAGGATATATACAGGTATACGAGACATTTACTGCAACACGATACAAGGTCTTCTAAATAGCAATTCTATTTTATACAATTTGAACCCGTATTTAAAATACCATTTTCCTTTTACTAGAATTTCTTCAAATATAAATAATTATTTACTTTACGAATAACCACTGTCGCTAATAGAACATGGACGCTATTCTGAATTCTGGTGAAGGCTTCGTTCAAAATCCCGCTGCTGCCGCCATGCTGCTCCAGAACGCGAATACTAAAGCTAACAGAGCTCCGAAATGCGCAAGGTACGTCATAAAGGGATTTGCAAAATATAGTTATGTCATAATCTCATTCAAAAGTTACCTCACAAACGACTAATGTCTAAGATTATAAAGTCATAAGCTAAACTTCAACTACGTCATAAACTCGTTATTATCGTTACGTAATAATTTTCGGTGGTAATACTGAAAAAAGCATATATTACGTCACAGTTTAAGTGTGAATTGTGTCATGACATCATAATAAATTGTATTATTACGTATACAGATGCCGTAACCACGGAGTCGTGAGCGCGCTGAAAGGACACAAAAGGTTTTGCAGATGGAAAGATTGCATGTGTGACAAATGTATGCTGATCGCAGAGAGGCAAAGAGTTATGGCTGCCCAGGTAAAGATACATATTCAATATATATTAAAATATATTCCAGTGTATATAAGCTAAGTCTTAAAGCATAAAAAATAGCCAAAACATAGCGATACATGGCAGAGATGAAAATGAGCCTGTGGCACTACCAGCAGGCATACTGTCATACAGTAGTATACTAATTCTATCATGTTACTCTTGTACCATAACTTGTATGAAAAATCTAAGTTTTATATAGCACTTGCATGCTAAGCGGCTGGTTAACACATTCAAATTCTAGAAAGTTAGATGAAAGTGATGCTGCCTTATTTTGGGGGTCTACTTATCTAGGAAATATAGATTAGAACCAGAAATACATTCCAGAAATATAGGGGACGACTAAAGGTAGCAAATGCGTTGTATCTACGATATCTTTTTTATATATGGCCATATGGATATATTAAATATATATATATTGTTTTGTAATAAGTCAATCTAAGAAAGCGCGGGAACATTTAGATGTGGGAAAGAACCATGTGGAACATCTCTGTTTATACTTGTCAAATCGAATTGTTGCAGTTTCCCACGGTATAAAGACCTCTAATGATTCTAAATATTTAAAGAAACTCCCGCAGAGCTCAAAATTATCGTGTTTTAAGTCGAATAAACTAAAACATGAAGGTGTTCATGTTTACATTATTACAAAACAATGTTTATTCAGTTGTAAACTTTTAAATTTGCAAGTTTTCACACATAATTGTTCTCCCATTGTTACGAAATCGTAGTTCTATAACAAAAGCGATTATCTCGCCATAATCTCTTTATCAAAAACAATTGATATCGCTAACATACAACTTACATACAATTTGTAAAACACGATGTTTCAATTATTTATGAATGAACAGAGCGCGCGCGCGACACCCGTGACGTAATAATTAATACGAATAGGGGATTCTTGTTACGTAATAATTAAAATATGAAAAACGTCTGTAACGTAACTTGGTATTGCATCAATATTTATAATTAGCGAAACATTTTTAATTATGGTTAGTAAGTGAGTATCTAGACGTGTGCCCCCCCTGACGGTAATTACCAATAACATTCGTAACCAGATACTAATAATAGGGTACCAAACCTAAATTAATTTACGTTTATTACGTCATAACAGGTCGCACTCCGTCGTCAGCAAGCGCAAGAACACAACAAAACGCGGGAAATCGATTTGCTTTTGAGATCAAACAACGGCTATCTCACTTCTCCCACCGAAACAAAAAGACCCAGAATGGATCCTAACGTAACAATGGCCCCTGCTCCTATCGCTATGACATCACAGGCAACTAAAGTGACGTCACTTCTCCCGTTTGCGGCAATGTATCAACAGCAGCAAATGGCGTACAATAACATTATGATGAAACAATCGCATTACATTATGAGAAACCATTGTGACCAAGGACCTCGTAACAATAGCATAAGCAGTTCTGGTTGCTCTTCACTATCGCCTGGCAATAGTGAACCGCAATTGAGTCCAATATCTCCAAAGATAATTGGCGGCATCAGACGGACTTCCAGTCCAGCTGAATCGAGTCCGAAGCTTCGATCTGCTGGATCCAAGGGTGGATCCTACTTGGACGATTCCGCCGAGAAATCTAGCAAATCTACGTCATCTAATGACGTCATCTCACCACCACAAGATGCAGATGAACATAGGTAAGAAACAGAACAAATACCAGTATACGAGAAAGAGCTTAATACGCTCATAGTTCAAATGACTGTAACAGATGCTCACTGAAACCGATTCTAGTTTAAAGCTGTAAATCTGACAAAAGGACGTTTAAGCAAGAAAATGTCATATCAGTTGATATCTTATCTTCATCTAAACTTCTAATCATTTATTTCAGTCGTGACCTCCGTGTTTTACTTCGCACCTTCCCACATTTATCTCGCGACCAACTTTCGGCCATTTTGAGAAGTTGCAATTATGACGTAATACGAGCTATCGAACATGTGCTGAACAAACGGGAATGCCGCAAGAGGTCGCGAAACTACGCCGGAATAGACGACAATGGTTCCGTGTCAAGTGAAAAGAGAATGGTGACGTCGAATAATGACGTCACTAAGAACACCGTTGCCTCGTTCCTCCCCAATATCAGTCCGATTGCAAGCAATTCCGTTCCGATGGGAACGCATTACTCTCTACCCCCACAAGTGATGAGGAATGCGGGATTGATGCCGTCACCTTTCACGCATCAGAGATTTCCGCATATTCCATTTCCAGCAGGGATCTATCCTCATTTCACGAGGCAGTTACAACCAGGTCTCGCACCACAAGACCCATCGGTGTCACAAATGCCATACTACCCACACTTCAGGAGTCAGTTCGGTAATCAAAAGGACCTAGGTTCGATTCCCGGTCCCTTCCCTCAACTCGCTTTCAGTCCCTTTCCTAACTTCCCACCGATCGCCACCAGAAGCGCCAACAACAATCCATTTCTATCAAACTTTTCACGAGACGTCACAACACGGCAGAAAATAATTGAACCCGGGACCTCGAAAGAATCCAGTCCTAACTACTCAATCATATCGGAAGCCGATAATTTAAATCACGAACTAAATCAAGATTCAAAAACTGAATGAACTTTTTCCAGTTATTTACAATGTACACCAACTTAACGAACTCAGTTTTCGTCAATAACTGTTTCACGGAAGTCGGAAAGCGTACAAGGATACCACACCCCTATTTCGTGTATCGCTTATTTGGACCCCTGTGATCGCGCTATGGACCCTAGGGGGTACACCTGGACCACCAGGGTTGGGAAGCTCTGTCTTAGAAACATGATTGAGCAGTGACGAGCGCCGAAAAAAATCAAGAGCAATTTTGTCAATAACAAGATGGAAACCTGAGGTTCCGCACATCACGCATTTGCAAGCACCCACAAAGTTCACATCATATGCATGAGTATTAATATTATCAAACTATTCTTTTTATGGATCTATTTTTTTGCCAGTGCCTTTTTTCTTTTCAATCGATAATTACACAACAAAATTATGAAGTTTTGCATTTTACATCTTTTCTGCATTCAGGTGGGACATGTGGTACTGTTGGTACTTCTGGTTCTAGCATTGTCCATTTAATGCGCGCGCTACAAAAAGGAACGATACAATATTTCTTACAAAATTATATTATCTGGAATATCTAAATTCATTAGTTCTCTACTAAGATAGTCAGTGCCTATTGCTACATAGTCGATGTAAAAATGGATCTAAACAGCGCTATATACGTTATAACATGTTTATAGGAGATGACTGCCGTTCAACATTTTCTACTACGTACTAAGATAGCCAGGGCTTATTACTCCATAGTCAGTGCAGAAAAGGATATAAACAGCGCTATATTCTTTATTACATGTTCATAAGAAATGACATGATCTATACTATGATTCATTCGCACGATCAAAAACTGAACGATACAGGACAACCTTATTGTAATTAAGAATTTACTTTGTCTACTCATCTCTAGCAAACATAAGGAAATGTATTTCACAATGAATCAACAATGTTATATGACTAGATATTATTCACAAACAATAATATATTCAGCATATATGAAACATTACATTGAAATATTATCTGCACTGGAACTTCAGGTATAATAGAACTTACTATAACGAACAATTGCTATCAAAACAAACTTACCGCTCTCTGGTCTAACTGAATTAAACTGACAGGCAGAAAAACAAATGAACGAAGATTTGATAACAGAGTAAAACAAAGAATTACCAATCAAGAACTTTGAAGAAATAATTTTCCTCTTGTTGCTGAGAACGTAGAAGTTTGGATCAAAAATAATAATGAAGATACTAAAGATAGAAGAGTACGAGCTGATTATCTGCGTCACTCTTCTACTAACATAGCTGGTCTCTCATGCTCATTAGCACCATCTAACGAATATTTTGTTATCTCATAAATCCACATTTTAGCATTTCAATCTTTTAGTGACTTCCCTACTCTTTTTGCACTTCAAAGAGAAATAGGGTCAAAGGTAAAGATTAGAATTACGAAGTAATTACTATTCACTCATTCCAATACTTGAACCTCAGTAAATAATTGTTGATGTTTTCTGCTCTGTACTAAATACTGAGAACTCATCATTTACTTAATAGCAGTTCTCCGAAATTTCCCATCAATAAAAATATTATATTATTCATGTTTTATCGAATATGCAAGTTAAAAATCCAAATATTTTTAGGTCTCAAATCTCTATTAATTACATTTCCGCTTTGTGTAGACTGAACTGAAATTATAATAAAGAAAGTAAAGATAGAAGAGTGGGAGTGGGAGAAGTGAGATTTTTTTTTTTCGATACAGTTAACTGACTAAACACTGGTTATGAAGAATATCTACAAGATTTTTTACTGTGATATATTAATCACGATCATAAATATCTATACAGTAATGCTTCGTACTTCGTCCTTAATCCGTTCAAACTCTGCATTGTTCGATGTTCGAATCAAATATTCCCATTGGATTAATCAGTTCCCAGACCCTATAATCTGCCTAGAACACCTCTGGCCTACTAACTGCATAGAACAACTCTTGCTCACAACCAGACTATGACAGCCTAATCATTCTCCCGCCTGCAAGGCTGACGTAGGGTAATTGCTTTTTATCGCCATCTCGCGGATGCTTTTTACCGAACAGTTAGTCTTATAGACCGTGATAAAATTGTTCATTTTTCTCACACATGCTCACAACACAACTCCAAGCAATCTTGCTATTTGTATATTTATAATAATACAGATATATATTGTTAACTTGAATGCATAGGAAAATGTGATGCATTCTACACTCCTAACTTTGCATTCATGCATTGCAGGTAAACTGTACTGTAGCACTCTGTAATATCTGCTGGATGATATCAGTTTTCTCATCTGTATATCTGATTGGAGTTAATTTAGAATTTGGTATGTTATTATGGAAAGCCAATTTATGTCAAAACCCAACTGCAGTTAAACATTTTCTACTACTAAGATAACCAGTGCTTATTGCTTCATAGTCAGTGTGAAAAAGTGATCTAAACAGCGCTACATGACATATTATATTCGTTGTTACATGTGTTTGGGGAATGATATGATATGTACTTGGATTCATTCACATGATATAGAATTGAATGCTACACATGAATAACAAATCTGAAAACTGCCACAAAGAACCAAATTAGTTGGACCATGGTGTTTTTAGAGAAGCAGAAAGACATGCTAGATGGAGTAACAAAAATAATACTTCAGAATCGAAATGAATTTGAGAACAAAGTGATAAGTGCGATCATTTGAAGTTAGGCTACTCTCCTTGTTTTATAGTGTCATCTTGAGTTTGGTAGTTCATAATGGAAAACCCATTATTTTGCCAAAGTGCTGTAAAATAATTCCACATAACCTGTACTTATTGACCTGACCTTACATAGACAGTGTGAGCGCTAGATGATATACTATATATACGTTATGACATGTATAGGGAGCAGAATTTTGTAGGCAACTGATGATGGTTTGGAGCCACTAGTAGCGGGAAATACAACAATAACAGGTGATGATATATATTTTAAATGCCGGTATATCGCGAGTTGCCTAACAGTAGTAAAATAACTTATAGCACCGAGACGTAACATACAGCAAACAGAATAGCCTTCAAATGAAGCGCTGATTAACCTTAGCAGTCTTTGGGTAATATTAACATTTACCATACAACACGTGTCTTCAGGCTTGTGTTCGATGTCTGGTAGGTGTGAGTGAAAGCCAGATTTAACAGGTGACTTTGATCACACTGACTTGACTTCCCCCTCAAAGTGGGGGTGCTTATTATACATGGGTATAGAGCCTTTCCAGCTATCTGGACATCATCGTTGGGGTGCCTATAATACTCAAAAAATTAAGTTTAATATTATATTTTATTGTCATGTAAATGTCACCCTGGGGTTTTCAGTTTCTTCTATGAAATGGAATCAACTCCACGCTCGCGGATCTTGAACGTCTTCTGCTCTTCCTGAGTTTCTTACGTTGACGAGAAGATCTGTTACGTTTTTGACGACCTTTTTCATCCAGATTGGAGATTTTACCATTCTCCTCCAGGTTAGATCTCTGAGAATCCTTCTTCTTCTTTCTCTTGCTCTTGGAACTCTTGTGACGATGACTCTTGAGAGAGCTGCGCTCTGAAAGATTCTCTTGTGATTCATTGGAACGACGCCCGTCTCTTTTCAAGCTAAAAGAAGAAGGTCTTCTTTCTCTAACAGAAGAAAAAGTTTCCTGGGAAGATTGTCTGATGAACTGGACATCCAGAACATCCTCGTTGCTCGTTGTTCTCGGATGACTTTCATTCGTTGAAGTGTTTTGATGATTCTGGATATAAAACTCTCTGTAATTTTTGTATTTTAGGGGTAACATTAACTCTTATCAATCAGAGCTGAACAAAATTTAAGTAGCATCAAGTTGGATCAGATGACGCACAGCAAGGTATAACTGTACATCTCTATTACCTGTAAATCTTCCTTGTTCAAATTTGAATTCCCCCAGGCACTGAGTCTGGAATTTCTCCAACCTTTCTCACGATTACCTGAAGAAATGTTATTATTTGATGAATTTTGGGATCCACTATGTCGCGCTGTTCTATTATCTTCAACGCCGACATCGATATCGGACCCAGAGTCGGACGTGTCCATAAATTTATTTTTATTTCTGCCGTTGTCAAGGCTCACCGAGCCTTTCCCTTTTTCAAAAATCTTTTTCAGCTTCCCGCCATTGCTCCGAGAACCCGAAGCTCCCTCAGAAACATCGACCGAATTTATTTTCGCAATGATGGGAGACCCCTCTCTTGGTGGAAGGCCGGGCGATGATGCAATACATGTCGATGACATCACGACTGTACTCATTGTGATGTCGCAAATTCCACTAGAAAAATTCCTGTTGACAAAGTGAAATGAATTACCATAGATTGTTTGTTCGCATGTTCGCATTTTTGCTTTTAAATTATTTAAAAACCGCTGTGCGTATTATACATGGAGTATTAAGGTATGTGCCATTAATGGCTTAATATAACCACGGTTAGAATAGCCATTAAACGTTAAGATGTTGATTACCCTTAGGATTCGCAACTGCAGTGTGTACTTTTAACATCAAGGTGTCAGTCTCACTACAATATGATAGCAGTAGCAGTCGAGAAACCTCATATTTAAAATCTCCGTACCTCGAATACCTTCTTTTGCTTATATCAGATTCGTCACTCGAGGTGCTATAGGATGTTGAAGAGGATTGTGATGTCACAGGTTGTTTCGTTTGGACCCTCTTGATGTTGATGACCCTTGAACTCGGTCCTGGTTTATCATTGTCTGACCCCGAATCCAGGTTGATATATGCGTCGGGTGTACGTAGGTGGGGCGGTTTTATGTATCTGGTTATTTAAAACGATGGACGATGAGTATTTTGCTGATTTCTATACACAGTAAACTTCCTCCGAAGAATTTGATCCAGTTCAAGTCAATGAATCAGCAGAATTCATTCAAAAACTTACTTCACAAATTCAATATCGCTGTCCTTGGATGAATGTGATGAGTCGTTTGATGATGAGTCGCTATTTGATGAATCGGGAGATTTTTCCCTTTTTATTTTTCGCTTCTGGGATTGGAAGAGCAATGGATTCGATGTTCCAAAACCTGAATGAGAGAGTTGCAATTTCAATTATATCTTTCAATTTAATCTTCAATTTTATCTAACCTTGTGTTTCTATTCATTCAATAATTTTCAATAATATTGTCGGCTTCGGACCCAGATTTATTGAATCTTTGTAAACGTTAAATAGATCGTCAATAACATTCAATAAAATTTCCTACTTTTTGTCGCGACATTCTCTCCTGAATCCGATGAGATTACAATGACGTCACCAGATGGCGCAGCTGTCGTTGGTTGCCGATTCGAACGAGTCTTCTTTTTTCTTTTTTCAGTCGAAGGAGGAAGCAAGCCGGCAAGGTATCTGTGTCACAAAAGAAGCAACGGCCTTTAATTAGGAGTAGCGTGGCGCGATAAAAATCATTTAGCAGGGTAAAAATATCTTTTTCAATTAACACAAGGCCATGAGAAGATGCTATGACATCATGGAGGTCTCTATTACGAGTTTCGACATATTTGATATAGAACCTTTATTGTGTGAGAATTTCTTTTTTGCGAATGAATTTGTGCGGCCCGCGGGAAGCTGCGGTAATTGAATAGAGTACGGCCCGTAACAGGAATTCAGTGCCACTGTTTTTGATGTTATATGAATAGCGAAGCGTCCCTAAAGTTAATTTATTTGATTAGCAATAAAACAAATCGATTTTTTTTATCCAAGTCACTAGTAGATAGTCGATGTGAATTGTGCGGTTGTTGTCTAATCTGGTTGAGTGTATTTGGCCCGGGACTGCTACAAGGTTGCACACCTCTGGTGTAGTATACCAACTATCATTATCTTGTTAGCACTATTTGACATCCTTGTACCTTGCCAAACAGTATTCGCTGTACATAACTAACAGATAGCTGGAGAACTATATGAAGAGCTATCATGTAGTATACTAACTATTACCAAAGAAAACTCAGGGCTCAGGGTCAATCCAACGGACCCTGAATGATGTCACCATTTCTCAATGGAAATTTACCAAAGTTGGCGCTAGCATTCTAAATCAAATACCTTCTCCTGCGTCTTTCCATCCAGTCATATCTTGCTGAAGTTCCTGGTCTATGTGAAAAGATTGTTTGATGAACGAGAGGAGCTTCTACGTCAACACTGAAAAAAATAATCAAAATCATTTTTTTTGTGTTCTCTTCAATGATCAATCATGTGCCGCTATTGTGCATTGAAATTTAAAATGTTTCCTAATCCGTAATCCAAGTAGTTCAGCAACGAGAGTTTTTATCTCAAATTATCATAAAGATGTAAGATGAAAACTCACTTGTCGCTACTTCTGTAATGAATTGTTCTCGCCATTCTACGAGCAGGATGAGCATTCTGAAAATATTTGAATTACAGATGAATAAACAAGCCTGGCTGCACAGTAAAATTTATACCGAATATAACATTTTTTACCTAGTGGTACCAGCAGGCCTCCATCCATACGCTAGTTGAACTAATTCTATCATGTTAATGAAAATTTCTCCCCTCAAGACTAAACGTTATTTCCATAAATTTTCTTGTTTCTTGCAGTTAAGAAATACAGCTGTCTTGAATAACAATACAACGAAATGTGCCGGGGGTCACTTCGCAAAAAATCTCGTACTTTACCCTTCTATATTAAAGAAAAACAGGGATACTCACCCCTAACAACTGAGAATAAGTGACAGTGGTATCAGCAATCGTCGCTGGGTAATTGCGTGGTGGCGTCGGGTTCTGAAAATCAACAGATTCTGTCGGAGGGGTAGCATCTCTCGGTCCGATACCTCTGAAAAATAATTGTTCCTTGTTCGTATTCGGAATAATATATTATATAAACCATATTTACATGAATTTACTCATGTTCCTCACACAAAGATAATCTGAACTACCGACCGAATTTTAAGTACAGTGTATATCCCAATTAACCTACACATCATCCTCTTTACACAGGTTTTGCAAGCAGCACACATAGAAAAAATGAGCGCATGAAAGTTTATCAAAAATAATGTTCTAATTAATATTTATACTTATTCCATTTTGCACTTTTGCAAAACATTAGTTTTCTTGTGCTGACAACAAATTAATAAGAACATTGCGTACATATACTGCATTTCATTGAAGATTAAGCACCCTTGATTATACGACACAGAAAAATGTGATACATAAGACGGACTGGGATCAGAGATTGACAGAAATGTTCAGCTGGAACCAACAAAATTAAACTAACCAGTATTTGAGCTAGGCATTACAATTGGATAGGAGGTGGGCTGTAATGGAAAAGTAATTAGTCTGTGGTTCATGTTGCGCTGTCCACTGTCCCAAAGTTCACGGTTCTTATTGGGAAAAATAACACATGTAAGTCATCTTCATCAAATTATACCTTGTTCTTGTCCCTTGCAGTGAAACCACAGGCCATAGCACATTGACGTCAGGGTAAATTGTAGGCACCAGCTCTTCATTCCACGAAGCTGAACAACATAAAAGTTACTTAAATATTACTTAAAAACATGATAAATGTGAGAGTATAAAACGCTACCAGTTGGTGGATCAAGGCTAAAGCTAAATCTATTTACACTGACGTTAAGGCTTAAGGATCAAGGCTAAAGCTAAATCTATTTACACTGACGTTAATTTCAGTACTCAACTGTGTTTTAGGGTGTCATCAAAGAGACTAGAACTTTAGATTGCAGTTAAATGTTTTAGAGATACAGCGCAATTAATCCCAGCTGTATTTTAACCCTTCAAGGTGTCATCTAGGACAGGTACAGATGGTGGCGCAACCTTTATATTACATTAAACAATAAAAATCTTGTGTGTATGTTCAGATAATTGTGATTTTTCCTGTTTTAGGCTTCAATTTCTAATTCTGATAATACAGCAAAATGTAAGGGAAATGAGCTGACAAAAACATTGGTCAAACAAAGGCCATTGTGGGTTCCCTTAAGTGTAAATTTCTTCTCTCAGGTTGTCATCTAGAAAGCGAAGCTATTTTATAACAGGATTAAATAAAAACCTTGCTTGAAAGCATAGTGGTTGTTATATCTCTAATATCATCTATTTTTTCACTATTCCAGTTTTAATAACAAAGCAATATATTTTTGGAAAGAGCTGACAAGAACAGGGGTTATGAGGGGTACAGGGAGTCGCTTTCTGTTTGGCAGTGTTTTTTGTGGACCGGCCGATTACCATGTTGTTGGAATAACGAGGTTTAACTTGCTGTGACTTACTTTGTGACAACACTAATGACTGATTGGATGGCATTTGGCCTGAAAGAAATAAGAGAAAACATTACTAGCTTATTTAAAGTAAATTATACAAAATAAATTTTAGTGCTGGTGTTAAAGGGTACATGCAGGCCGCAACTTAGAGAGGGCTAAAAATTATAAATATCGATTCTATATGCTCAGTTTATTGATGATTTATCAGCTTCATTTTTCCTCTCAGTATTTTTAAACAGTAGATAGATGATAAAGTAATGAGTAGCTACAATAGTGCACATACAGGTTACTTGTATAATTCAATTTTTACTTGTACTTAAACAAACAAAACATAAACAAACAAAAAGGAGGTATAAACTGTAATAGAGAGGCATATTCTGCTCTGGAAATACCGACTTATTTAGGAGAAACAAAAAGGGTAGGTATACCCTGAACTAGGGGGTTCTATTCTGGATTTGCCTACTTTATACCCCTGGGTATACACTGAATTCAACTCACCCGCTTCTTCGGGGCTGTCGTCCCATCTACCTAAGTGAAAAATTAAAATAAACACTATGTCTTGCAGGAAATATGAAATAAAATGAAATCCAAGGCAGTGAGGCTTCAGTTTTTGTCGTTAACTGGGTCCTGGGGCTAAATAATAAATATATGGACGTGTAGTCGGAAACGACACGAGATAAAAGTTATCAGGAACAAGTTTATTTGTTTTAGTATTATTTTAGTCATTTTTACAGTGTAGGCAAACTACTATGCAAAAAACTCAGGGTAGGCCAGTTTCAGTTGGATTCAGCTTCGCATCAATCGTAATAAACAATTCGTAAGATTCCTTTTTGGTTTTGAATGCCAATTGTATGGCTGCTGCTCTCACAGCGTTGTGTTATTTAGTGATTGTGTCTTAGTTGCTGTTTGCGCTGCGCGTATGCGAAAGTTCCTCGTTTTGAAAGTTCTCCATTTCTACAGTTAATGCAACGGTCAAATTTGATGCGGGAATAATTAAAATTACCCTATGTTCGAAGCCAGCATGATGGGAATGGGAACGGATGAATTCATTTTCATTATTTCCACTGAATATAACTGATTCGGACATGGGTAGATTGGTAGAATTGACTACTTACTTCTTAAAGGATTCCTTAGAGGTCTATTTCGTGAATCGTATCCCTCGCTAGTCGTCATTTCATATCTTGGCATTGCATCATGCGATGTAGTGTATGCTGTGTTGTAAACCGCATGTCTGAATAAAAGAAGAATTATGATAATTTAGGGGTAATAATTAGGGGTCTACTTAGCCTTGAACCTGATGCTTGACAAGGGCATCAATAATAGCACAGCACCATTCAGATTATTATTTATTATTAAACATCAAATTCATCACAATTACCTGTCGTAGGCGCGAACATCATACGGAGAACGAGCGAAAGCTATAAATTCATGAATGAACTGCTCCGTGTGGTCGACCAGGTAGGGCTGAATTAAATGATAGAACGATTGTGATGTCATATCCACATTCGGTACCGCCGAAATAATGTTGTCACGAACTTGTCGAATCAACGCCCTATTACAGAACAATATAAAATATATGGTGATTACTGTGTATACGTTGGCGAGACGACTTGCACACACAGAATGAATCATATATAATATGTCTTGGAGCGCTGTTTAATCCTCTTCTCCCACTGAGCATGTATCAATAAGCACCGGTAATCTTAGTAGTAGAAAAAGTTTAACTGCAGTTGGGTTTCGACCATAATTGGCTAAATAAACTGCTAAATTCAAGATGTAAACAGTCACAGAGTCACACTACGCAGGCGCATAAAGAGCAAGCACCAAAATCACTTATCATAAAACGAAGACCTTATGTCCAAGACTTATGCGGTTTGCCTCATGCCTAGGGTGAAGTGTAACAAGAATTCAACCTCACTTGTTATGAGCTCCGTATAAAACAGTGAGTTCTCGTTTGAGCCAAGGAACGAGTCGATGGATTTGGCTAGGGTTTTCTCGATAAAATTCTGCTGAAATGTCACGAACTCTGCTCCCTGCTCTGACTTCTGAAACCTGGAAGTAAGGAAAGCAATGTAGCGCTGAATAAAGAAATAATGCAACCAGGGGGTCGGAGAGGTTGTAAAAATATCTTCAATTCAGCATCTTTATGTGTGAATTGAATACAGAATTAGATTTAGTTGGAAGACATTTCAAGAAAGCAATAAGCAAGCAAGTTATTTTTCGGCTTGTTGTGTCTAGTAGTCACCTTCAATTTCTGCCAATAATACATTCTTCTTCTTCTTATCAATGGGATGTTACTGCATGCCTCGATCGCTGCAAGTTCGTTCTCTCTTCGCCTGGAGAAATTACAATAATAACATTTAGATTCAATCTAGTTCTGTAGCAGCTTGAATGAATTTAATATACAGTAATCATAGTTCTCTTTTAGATGTGTACAGGTTCTTACGGTCAGGAAGGTTAAGATTAGAGAGTTGTTAAGATTTTTTGTTTATCAATACTTAATCAATACATTACCATATTTCTTCGCTTTCACTTTTCACTAAAAATATTACACTCGATTCTGAACAGGATCCGATCACTCGGATTATCAAGGTTCGAATTTTCAGCCCTCATGATATGACTTATGGACTCCAGTACTGTCACTTAGCATTCAAAAACATTTTTATATCAATATATATCATTTCAAAATCACATCATTTTTATTGTGCTCCCTTTTATCATGATCAATCAGATGCTGCTATTGTGTATCCGTTGCCTTGAAACCAACACTGGCTATGGCGATCGAAAAGGTTAAGATTAGATAGTTGTTTATCAAAAGTGATTAAGATCTTTTGAAAACCCTTCATCGATGAGGAACGATTTGAATTCCCTTTGATAACGGTAACGGAAAATATTTGGAAAAGAAATAAGCAGAAACTCTGGAACTTTCATACCTTCTTATTTGATTTCTGTACTGTTGCATTCTTATGCTCCACCAATCGTCATATGAATCGTGATCGTAGATGTGATGCCTAAAATAAAAAAAACATCAAAAAAGTCAGAGTTGATGCAGTTCAAAGCTGCCACTCGATAGCGACACCGAGTGGGGAAGAAAAAAGAATCACAGTAGTGCCTCGTACTTCGCACGATTCAGACTTAGAATTTGTTTAACACCACCCGGGCAAAACTTATTTGAGCTTGTCTTGATATTTTGTTAACAGTGAAAATAAACATCAAAGCCTATAATGCACGGCAGTAAGTTTGTGATTTGCTGCGAGAGTAATTAAAATTGAAACTACAGTAACACCTGCATGAATTTTAGGGTCTGGGAATGGATTGATTCAATTTTCATTATTTTCAATGGGGATAACTGACTGAGTCTGATCGGCCTCCTGGAGAGTAGGAAGCTTGTACTTACAAATTGTCATTTCTTGGTTGTTTAACATGATACTCATCAAATTCTCGGTCGCTTCGTATGTTGTAATAGATCGTACGTATTGGCATCTTGCAGAGAGGACATTCAGCCTAAAAGAAAATTGTATTTAATTATTTAATAAGAGGAGCGCCTTCACGGCATAAACGTACAATCTTCCCTCTTTACGAGGGAATGCTTTATCCTCAGATTGTACACAAACCCTACCTTGACCTTTGACCATTCTTTTAAACAACGGTAACAGAAATAATGAGAACACGCTTCACTTTTTGCTTTGTTTTCCGGCATTGCGAGACATATCGGACATCTAGAAAAGTAAAAAGTAAATTTACTACATTTCTAATTCCAGAAGTAAAGTATAAAGTAAAAATGAAAGGTTTAATTCCAGAAGTGAACATTCAAGTATAATTAGTAAAAAAATGAAAACACTTTTTTTAAACAGAGCGTAACACGTAAAGTAGCAGACTCTCTGCTTTTTTGACTGTCGATATGAACTCAATTTAGCAAATTGAGAATTTCAAGAATAATTTTTACCTTGCTGGTGATGACTCTCCCTCGTTTTTATCATCTTTATTCGTAATTTTATTTTCAATATCATCTTCAACATCTAAAGAACAACCTTTGCTCTTACTAACTTCAGGGGAACTTGATATTTTTCTTTTCCTTGTGTTTTTTTTTGGAGATTCCATAATTCTTGTCTATTGTACGAAAATCTATTGAAGTAAAGAAAGGAAAAAGGCATCGAAATCAGTGGTCCTACCCTTTATTTCAGTGACCCTTTTTCTAATATTTGCTTGGGCCTCTTAAGCCTATGCTATACTGACCTTAGTGAGAATCTGACAAGGTAAAAATTTCTGTTTCATTATATGACACAGAACCTCGAGTCTCCCCTATCACATATCTGTAATCTACTTCGCCGCTTGGTTAGCAGGTTTTTTTACTACGCTGAATCATTTCAGAGAGAGTGATAAGCCAACGGCAGTAATTTTACTTCTTGTGAAAGATGGGGATATTCATGTAAATTTAAAAACCTAGAGTCTCTTTCTGCAATGTCATTTTGTAAGAAAATTCGGGATTTTTCTTACATTCTTTACCTTACAAAGAAAGTGTTCAGCAAAAAACATCCGCCACAAATTCAAGGGTAAATTTCAAACACTTTTAGAAATAAAAATCCGAAGTGATGTACCTAAATTACTGCTAAATCATATATATTTATAATTAAATCATTCAAAATACATTTCCTGATTATATAACGGAATTTATTCCCGAAAAANTATTCAAATCGCTATTTTTTCTACGGATCTTTTGTGGCGGATAGAATTTTTAGAGGACTTGCTTACAAGGTGGCGGTATATTAGCCGTCGGACATCTGTAAAACGTTCGCCGCTATATGGCGGAAGAGACTAATATTCAATTTTATTTATTACATTGGTTAGGAATAGGGCTAAATGTGACCCAGAGTGGCAGCAGCACGTTTCCTCGCGAGGTGGCGTGTGTAGTATATAGACTTCAATTCTAGATCATTTGTTATGATTCAAAGTCATATCATGTCATTTCCTATACACATGTACAAATGGATATACCATGTCGCGTAGCGCTGTTTAGATCCCTTCTTACACGGACTATGTAGCAATAAGCACTGGTTATTTTAGTAGTAAAAAATGTTCAACTGAAAATGTTTACTGTAATTTTAATTCGGCCCAGTTCATTTTATTTATCTAGGACACAGCAAAGAAATTGAAAAATCTCGAAAAAAATGTTACTCTTTTTTAAAAAAGATCTCCTTGATCCCACACTCAATTATTTTGAATGGAATTAAAATCGATATCCTGATGCTCTTTACGACACTTGCTGGAAAATATTTCCATCGTTGCCGGGCAACGGTGTCGCTCTTAAAATTGCGACAGGTGTGAAAATCGACCGCACTTACGATCAAACTAATAAATTTGTTTATGAAGCAATAAAGGTTATGTGGAAAGAGCGGGAAATATGTCCTATAACGAAATGCTGGCGACCACAGCTTCGCAAACGTTGGGCCAGTAGTCACTTGACTATTTTTCGCCCTAAGGAAGGCCCATACCCTTCCACAATTAACTTACATAAAGAAAAACTAAAAATTTAACTAAAATTCATCTTGAAGCGCGCGTATGCAAAATCTCAATGTGAATCCTGTTTTTGAACTTGTTTCACAAGCTTGTCGAAATTCGGAGCAATGGTTGTCAAAGTACCATCGAAAATCATTCTCCGGTTGAAGTTTGTTGCTATGCACGATTTAAATAGATAAACCCTTTCTGGGACTTAAATGAGTCCGCGTCCTTGGGGTTAAATGACATTCA
>QRAM01000413.1:29524-86200 GCA_013436055.1 Halocynthia roretzi
AGCCTCCCGCGATAGGTGAAAATCCGCAAAGTAGAAACCACACGTTTATTTATTATTTGAATATATTTAAACGGATTTTAAACCATTATAAATCATTCACACACTCTTATTTACCTTATTAACCTTTCCCACAATCATTTGACCGGTTATTTAATTTTTTCAAACTTTTATCGCTTAAACATACTAGTACTGTACAGCACGGCATTTATCATGAAATAAAATACATACAATATTACATTAAAATACATACAATGCAAAATTATATAAAATCCGCGATGTAGTGAATCAGCGAAAAGTGAACCGCGATATAGCGAGGGACGACTGTATTTGCCACACTCGGGACTACAAGCCATGCTACTTGAAGTCATTGAAGTTCATTCAAATATATATCGCTACTTAATTATATTTCTGCTGATAGCTCATTTTTACTTGAAGCTTATATACTGGGAAACGTTTTTCGGGTGTTTTGAGACTTTGACCCCGTGTGGAAACTCTATCGAAGGTTGATCCCTAGTCTGTATGACAGATGATAAATTAATTTTGGAAATCAAACTTTCCTGACCTTGTATAACCTTGACCGGAGTGGAAATTAGCAAATCGATTTATTTATTATGACAGTACAAAGAATTCTAAATTTCTCGAGAACTTTTATTGTGATCTCAACAAGCAATAATTCTTCGCTGCCTCTCACATAAGGAGTTTTCGATTGTTTTGTTAATTGTGAAATCACTGAAGGATAAGTCCCGGAAACAGTTTTTGATTATCCACGAACAAAACAGATGTCTAAGGTGAAGCACGTGCTTCAAATCATGAACTCGAATTATCGACCGGAGGAATAAGGAAGAAGGACAAGGGCACTGTCGCTGCACTGAATTGAAACGCGATAGGCATTATGACAATTTTACGCGGTTCTAACTTACGCGGTTTATACGCGGTTTATACGCGGCAAATCACATTAGTAAAAGTAGGTCAATTCGAGTCACTAGTCCTCGTAATATGCAAGGGTTCCGAGATAACTTCGCACAATGTGAATACTTATTTATATGGAGAAAATAGGGATGCGTTCTGACAACAACCTACAATCCAAATAGAGCCATCATTTCATACCAAACCATTTCATTCCATACATGATATGGGCACAGGTGTATTATACCTAATGAAGAGAGGAGTCACCCTGCTCGATTGTCCTATAATGTTTCTGTTTTATGAGAAGTTCATTAAGGAAGGACGAAACTAATACCCAAAGTCCAGTACCACTTGAGTGTGGACAAGGTGTCGGCTACAGCAGTATTTAGTATGGTTTTGTGGTATTTAGTATAATGGTATACTGCAGTATTTAGCTGGTACTTCTTGCACTGCGGGTTTTAGTATCGTCCGGGAAGGAGAACCAATTACATTACCACGCTATTGAACAATGGGCGGAAAATATTGACTTTACAGGTGAAACTCATTGTAATGTTCATAAACTCTATGAAGCGATCATATTATTCCATATATTATCTCAAGGTTTGTTTTTTGTGACAGAATAAACAATGCCTCAATACGATGTGGTACATTTGCGGTTCTATCAAAGCTGATTAAGAAATTCGTTAGACAAATTTAATTGCCTTCGGGAATTGGACGTTTTCGTCATTTCGGGAGGGGGAAATTACCCCGGACTAAAGTCTTCCTTTATGTATTTCAAAGAAATAAAGGTATCACAACACTTCCTTATCTGATCACCAGTAATTTATATCACTATGACCTATATTNTGATCACCAGTAATTTATATCACTATGACCTATATTAAATACTGGAAATTGTAGTCAAAGTTATTCTTACAGTCAGTAAAATGGAGAAAAATGAAATCAGACGTCTTCTTCGGAATCTATCTTATATTTTTCTCGAAGAAATACGGTTTATCATTCATTTCATTCCTTTATTTGTAATGTAATTCAATGATGTGCTGAGATACCCCCGAACATGAAATGCCACAAGGTTTTGAAGACTTTTTTCGTACTGCTCTTATTTAAATTATCCTCATAGATTGATAGTCAGTGTTGGGCAGCACCAGTAACAAGTATATGGGCCCATCTCACAATGCTCATTAGCCCGAAGTCGAAGGGATTAGGCTAATTACTTCGAGTTAACCGAAGTACGAGTTATCCGACGTCGAGGTAACGAAAGCTTACAAACTTCGATCGCGGGACAGTAGCTCTTACTACTATTTTAATCCAGCTATGCAAACATATAATTCTCATAGCTATAAGACCCAGAGTTCATACTTTAAATTTGAATTTCCTGACGCTTCACGTTTACACATCGTCATCATCTCATAAATAAATAAGAAACTGTGTGTGTGTGTGTGTATGTCCGCGTGAGCATAACTCCTAGAGTTCTTGACTCAGTGCTCGGTAAATTTGCATGGGGGTGTGTTGACGACGCTGAAGAGTCGTGATCAACTTTTAATTTAAATCGAGGTCCTAATTGTAGTTCGTAATTCCCAGTTAAAGTGGCGCCTGAGGTCGACCACACCTCATCAGTTACATTAGTACAGTCGTCCCTCGCTATATCGCGGTTCACTTATCGCGGATTCACTACATTGCGGATTTTATATAATATTGTATTATATTATATGCATTTTATTTCATGATAAATGCCGTGACGTACAGTACTAGTATGTTTAAGCGCTAAAAGTGTACTAAAAAAATTAAATAACCGGTCAAATGATTGTGGGAAAGGTTAATAAGGTGAATAAGAGTGTGCGAATGATTTTTAACGGTTTAAAATACGTTTAAATATATTCAAATAATTAATTAAATATGTGGTTTATACTTCGCGGAGTTTCACCAATCGCGGGAGGCTCTGGAACGCTCTAACCGCGATATGTGAGGGATTACTATAACTCCAACCCGTGTCTAATCCCACATTGCCTTCACTGAATGTAATTTCTTAGTTCTACTCAGTAGAACGCAGCACACGAATGACAGGAAATCAATGGGTACGGTATTTTCTCTGTTCTCAAAACCAGTTAACTCAATTCACTCAATTTAATTTAATTTTACATCGGAGAAACTTCCGTCGACAAAAGCCAGCAACGCGCCAAAAACAACATTATCTCTTTTCAAATAAATTCAATTGTGAAATAACAATGGCGATGGGTAACAATTACGTAATAATAATATATCATCATCTCTAGTCTTTCGTCATAAGTAAGCTTAACTGTTAAATATTTCAAGGCACGCGACCGAATTTTTTATAAATGACGTAGCCGTTGTTATGACAATATATCGCTAAAGCTATAATTTATTATGACGAATAAAAGAGCTTATTTAAATTCGTTACCACGGTAACAAACGTGGACCCACACAAGAAGATCTATTTTTTACCCCTGAATATATGTATCACCCCTAAAACAACCCCGTTTCGAACCCAACCCCAATTCCACTAGCCAAATTAAGTTCTCTCACATAAATCTATTTGTTTATGAGATCACAATAAAGCAGAATATTTCATAAACCATTGTCATTTGTTTGTTTGGTAACATTACATAACGTAGTATATCTTGGGATCTGTAAACAATATTTCCCTTTCTTTTTTCTCTCTCGTTTTATGCGGAAGGCTCTCAACTCTCTCTCAAATTTGTACAGAAATGTGTTTTTGTAAATTCTATTAGTCAGGGTCCGATATTCATTCTGGGTAAAGGCTTTGAGATCGATAAAGAGCACTTTAAAACCACTTGAAGACTATTCAAAAGAGTAACGTCGCAAATAACTTGCAACGGTGAAGGCAAAGCAGTAAAATTACGACGACTGGCTGGAAGTACTAGCAAGGCAGATTTAGGATTTAAATTTAGGTGGGAACAGTTTTAGATAGGTTTTAGAAACTAACGTTCAGTTGGAATATCGTGGGAATGGATCAAAGTACATATCATGTCATTTCCTATACACATGTAATAACAGAAATAATATGTCGCGTAGAGCTGTTTCTCACACTGACTATGTAGCAATAAGCACCGGTTATTTTAGTAGCAGTAAATGTTCAACTGCAGCTGGACTTCGACCCCTTCTCACACTGCGTATGAAGCAATTACCACTGGTTATCTTAGTAGTAGAAAATATTCAACTGTTGCTGTGTTTTGGCAATTACTTAGCTTTCATATTAAACTACCAAATTCAAGATAAAGTCTAATCAGTTATACAGAAATGGACCCAGTCTGCGTATGGACGTAACGAGGCAAGGACGGACCAACTGCCCAGAAGAAGAAAATTTATGTAAATAAAGTTCGAATTTAAGGAGAGTATTTTATGAGTTATATTTTTGTTAGCTAAATAAGTCAGGGATGGGTTGGAATCCCTTAGGAAAACGAGATTTTCATGGAATTATTGACATTTTTAAGGAATATCACGAAATTCCTAGTTCCACAATATTAGTAACACATATTAAAAATTATATATACTTCTTTTTAGGATTCCTTATAGTGTATATTTGGTATTTGATTCAATATATCTACACAATACAGCATATATTATTTACCTGTTTAAAATTTATGCCCTACTATTCCTCCCGTTAGATATTTCCCTCTGTTAGCCAAGTACCTTATGGTTTAAAATCCCCCGTGTAGATTCTAATAAAGCATGGAACTCGCTTACCAGATGGTCAAATAAGATACAAAGCGTCAGGTTATAGAATCAGTGAGTTCCATGTTGGTTTCCCATTCTCAGATTTTCTATGATGTTTATTTAGCAACGAGCAAACCAAACAATATGAGAATTTCAGATCATATGTACTTCGATTGTAACCAGGCGTTCGTCACAATGATCAATTGGTATGTAATGATACTGATGAGTGGTCGCTTCATATAAATGGCGTATTATCTCTGTGTTAACCATTACTACTAAGATAACCAGTGCACTTATTGCTACATAGTCAGTGTAAGAAGAGATCGGAACAGGGTGCCAATTTATTGTCAAAACCCAACTGCAGTTAAACATTTTGTGCTGAGAAGTGCTGGAGTGAATGTAGGGGGAAGTCTAATGGCAAGGAAAACTTGATAACTGTTCTAATAATAAGATTGTGACTTTTATGCTTGCTTGTAAGACTATTGTGATAACAAAAATTGTATCTGATCTTGATAAACCTATAATAGAAGTGAAGTATAGAGACATCAAATGTGTGATCATACCTTAACTGCGAGCATCGTTTCACCGAAGTAGTACGTTTAACTTTCTGACCCACGAAGTACGAGTCACCACTTTTAAAACAATTATTTGAAAACCTCCATCATGATAGTGACATACTGGGCGTTTGCGAGTCGAAATTTATTTCAACCAGGCGTCTAATATGAAATATCACTCTCATCAACAAATATTATCGGCGACTTAGTCAAATAGAAATCTCCTGTGTGTACAGAACTCAAAATGTTTTATGGTTTTTCAAATCAGTTTTCTAACTAGGCAACAATTAAATAGTCTTTTATTACGTAAGGCAACGTCACTGACTTGTGATTGATGGAAGCATAATGGAAGTAATGGTGTTTCGTTCGGAAGCCTATTTCTCTCCCACGATGAACAAACTTACATATAGACATGTTACGTCAGGCTAATTACAATGAATTGGATTTAGTGGAGGAGAATAACCAAATCAACTTCGATATTAATACTCGCAGGAATAAATAAAATTGACACTTTGTTTAACACCACCCCAGCAGAACTTGGTTAAGCTTGTCCTGATACTTTGCTAACAGTGAAATTAAACATCAAAGCTAATAATGCATTTGTGTTATTTCCACCATTAAATTTTGTGTATTTTCTGTTTAAGTTTATTAGGAGGGTCTGGGAACGGATTAATTCACTTTTCATCATTCTTAATGGGGAAAATCGATTGGGATTTCGAACAATTAAGGACGAAGTACGAGGCACCACTCTAGTAGCAAGCTTCGGAAAATAGAGCTAGATAGAGAAAGCATGCTCAAATATGAAAAATACTATTTTCCATCCAACAGGTGAAAAGGAATAAACTAATACTAACTAATGATTGCTACGTTATGGCATCAAGTCTCGACATCATACGTCAGAGTTCGAAATTTACGTCATCAGTAATGACGTCACCGAGACAATTTCCCCCCGCTCCGCCATCTTCACAAAGACGACTCACAGCTGATGGAGCAAGATGTTTACAGCAAAGGATTCTTCCCATGTCAGGTAAGGTTCAATCAAGTAAGCACTCGATTATCCAAACTTGTTTGTAAACCCGGATAAGTTATTTTTCGAATTATCGCCCTGGGATATTTTACGGAAAACTCAATTACCAATTACATAAGCAACACATTTTTTCAGGGCGTCAGTCTTGGCCAGGTTATCCGGGATCATCGCTCTCAGCTACGAACCTAATGAGCAGCAGATTTCAACGACTAAACCTCCGTGTGACTGCTCCAACACCGGGAGAAGAAGAACTAAGTCGCCACTGGAGACAGAACAGTGCAAAGTATTGTCAACGACACAATGAACAACAAAATCGACAGACGACAAATAATCTTCTGCAGAAAATCAGAGGAAAAACAAAAAGACTCGAAAGACCGAGAACTATTCAGGTGAAACATAAAATAAAATCTTAATTCAATAAATTCAGTAAGAATCAAACACTTCGAAATATATAACGACACCCTTCGAACCAACTTCGATTCGACCCTAGTACGAATCCAGTTCGATAAATTTAGCCTTGTTTCTGTGCTATTTCAGTTATATAAATAATTCACAAGGATTTTCCTGAATTTAACCGATTTTAGACTCCACCAAGCTATCGCCTCAAGGACACACCGAACCCGACCGCACTGCAACGAATTCATTCCGCCGGACCAAGAAGAATTATCGTGAATTTGATATCACCTAACGAGTACATGACGTCATCTGAATCGGACCGAATTACGTCACCATCAGCCTCGCACAGGAGCGCACCTTCTCCCGGAGTGAAACGGCCGTTGAGACAGGTTGGTTGCTCATGAATATTTCCTCTAACTAACCATTAACAATCGCGTATAAATTGACACCTAAATTCCTTAAAGGTTTTCGCTTATATTCGCTGGTTAAATCAAACCCCAAAATAAGGCAGCATCACTTCCATCTAACTATCAAGAATTTGTATGCGTTAACCAGCAGCTTAGCATGCATTAGTATATAAAACTTGGATCTTTCATACAAGTTGTGGTACAAGATTAACATGATAGAATTAGTACACTACTGTATGGATGTCGGCATGCTGGTAGTGTCATGGATTTCAGTCTCTGTCATGTATCGACAACTTTATGATTATCAGTCTAGCGTTTACCTACTGAAAAATGACCTACTTAACCTCCCTCTGATTTCTAGCGATTCAATGAACCATCGCATTTAATCAGAGATATTAATTTTTATTTCTTAAATCGGAATTATTCCACTGTAATATTTTTTATCTAGTCATATTAATCTTACAGCTCGTGCAACGACCTTCGACCTCAAGCTGCACGCAAAACAGGAACGACATGTCAAACCGATACAACAACCCACAGCAACCACCTTCTCGCCCGCCTTCAGCAAGACCAAGTGAAACCAGATGGCGCAACAGAGTCAGGGCGTCTTATTCCCCGCCTGAACCGATAGCGGGAAATGGGGAACACGGGAATCGTCGTTGGTCACTTAACGAAATAACACTAAACGAGAATGACGATGATTCGGCGTATTCCTCGTCTCGTGACGTCACAATCAATTTAGAAAAAGGTCACGTGAGCAAAAACCAACATGACGCGATGTCTCCACCGCGCTCCGCAAATTCAAATTCGCGTCAGAACCGAATCGCGACATCGGCTGGTAACAATTCCCGCCCTTCAGACCCGGATGACGTCAGGGGTCAGGAAGAGGAAGGCGTTTCGAAGGTTTTATAACTATTATTGAACGAACCATGAATTCCATTTTCAGTTCTATATCGTGGGAATGATTCAAAGTACATATCATGCCATTCCCTATACACATGTAACCATGGATATAATATGTTGCGTAGCGCTGTTTAGATTCCTTCTCACACCGACTATGTAGCAATAAGCACTGGTTATCTTTGTAGTACAAAATATTTAATCGCAGTTGGATTCCGGCCATTAATTGGTTTTCAATAATTAAACTATTAAATTCATGATGAAGTCTAATCAGTTATACAAATGCAAGAAACTTTATTAACTTATCACATAACGAAGGTTATGCAGTTACTAATATTATATACAGTTGGCCTCACTACAACCCGGGTCGGGTACATGAAAAGTAGCTTAATTAGGCCCTAAATAGGACCCAGCGACATTTCTTTCCTTTTTCTAACGAACTTCTATTTCATTTAAAGGTAAAATTGTCGAGGCAAGGCGGACCAGTCGTTTATTACCACAGACAACCCAATAACAGCCCAACAGTCGACCCTCGCCTTGAAAAGGACTCATTTTTACGTCGCAATGAAAATAACAATCGTCTTCTGCCATTACGTCAGAAACACGATCAAATCTTGTCTCATATGATGTCACAAAGACGACCAATGACGCAACCGGCCATGGTAAGACACGTCACCGAAATACAATGTACTTCGAACGACCCTAACTTCGTAAATTCGAACAGAGGCTGGTCCCCTTTACCTTTAATTTACCTCACCCTAACAAATTCGTATGCCCATCTGGCCCTTGTGCGTTTGCAAGAGCGTTTGTAGATTTGAACTTAAACCTTCTATTGCACCAACAGGCGTCAAGATTGAAACTAAAACCCAGCGAGGTCATACGTGTTCACAGTGACGTCATCGCAGAAAGGTATTATGGCGTTAACAATAAGAATTTCAATTATAGTTCAACATGCAAACCCTTGATTTTTCGTTCTTTCAAGGATTCTATCCAGAAACCAATCAAGCGACCCCACGAGCCCCATGATCGAATATGTGGGACCCCAGTTTCACCCACTTTCTCTCGGCGACTATGACGCGATAACTAAACACAGACGAGCGATGGCGATCGAGCGAAGAAACCAACCCGAAAAAAATTCAGACTTTAAATCCCCTTATTTAAACCAGGAAGTAGGTCAAAGGGTCATTCAATGGCTGTCAATGGTAGAATACAATCCAGAGCTATATTATGGTTTTGAAACAGATACTCCCGTGGCAGAATGAATTTGAATGCTAAGTGACAGTACGTCATATCATAAGGGCAGAAAATTCGATCCTCGATTATCCAAACTTCCGGATTATCCAAACATGTGCTGGTCCCGACAACCGGGTTCTCTTTAGAAATTTTTCATCTTCTAGCTGACAAGCTTTACTGCACTAGAGCAGAGGTGTGCAACATAGCAGCACTCCCTGGCCAAATACACCCTTCCGGATTATACAGCGGACTGCAAAAATACGGTTCGCGGGCTGCAGGTTGACACCTCTGCACTAGGAAAACCAAATTCACACCAGTAAGAGTAAAACATTTTTGAAATCATCATGACAAACCAAATGCATTCCTTGCGAGCCGCGATCCCTCATTAGCGCCATCACATGGCAGTTCCCATGACAACATAGCTATCTCTATACAGGTTGAGAATCCTGAATCAGAAAGTTCTTTCAACGCTGACTATATTCAATGCTTTGTTTACCCCAGGTAAAACTCAGAAATTCATAGAAACGTTTCCATGTTTCAATGATCTCTCTCTGTCTCTCTATATATATATTAGTGTATCAGGACCAGTGAGTCCTAGACCAATGTCCTCCTTGGTAAATCTCGCCATCTTTGATAAAGGATTCTTCACCTGTATAAACCTCACTACGTTCATTCACCAATTTTTATTTCTACCTCAGACGTCGCGCCCTGCCGAGCGCGTATTATAATCTCATATTGTATCATTGTGTCTGTCTGTTTGTTCTATGACGTAATAGTTCATGTATTCTTAATGAGGTATTTACAATTTAATATGACATCATAGTGCCTCATGATATAACACACATTATTACAAATAAATCATTTTTTCTCACATTATATTTACTAGTCTCAGTTTTCTAGCTAGCTACGAGGAAATTAAACTACTTCTACATTCAACTACCATGCAAAAGTTAATTACTGCTATTGCAGATCCCTTTATCTCCTAACGTCTGCCATCTGTCTTGTCAGTATGTATGTCGTGTGTTACAAGAGTGCGTATATCGAGTATACTCGAGGTCGAGCCAATCTTGAGTGAAAGTGAAGTCAAGTCAAGATCAAATTATAACCAAAATAGTCTTTTATATAAATAATGAATGTGTGTTCGCAGGTTTTACGCAATACAAAATTAAACGGTTGAACCAATTTGTGGGTGGTGACTTAGGGTATCCCAGCACAGGTAATTTTTTCTAAAAAAGTGGACCCGGAGCCCGGACACGCCTCGGTACAGTTCGGGACAGCAGTTTCTCTGCTAAAATATTAAATAATTACACATACTTTTTCACTTTTTGCATTACATATGATTTTTTAGACACAATGAATACTGAAAGTTAAGAGGGAACACTGGTGAGGGGATCCTGGAGCTGCAATCTATTTTAAACTGGATGCTTGGACACTAAGTCTTTTAAAAGCTTGCCAGGCAGTACTTGGTTTCTCTGCTTGTAACTTACACAATTATTTTCGATACCTGACATACTATGCGCATTCCATTATACATTTTCTTTCATTACGAAACATTTCTTCGCTCGTAGAAGGAACACTATCTACAACTGATAAAAGTAGGATAGGACTTTACCTTGACTACCAGCTCTACTCCAGTTCATCAAGAGCTTCTTCCGTCTTCCTCATCCCTTCGTTCCTCGCATCATCGTCCTCCAGTTTGTGATATTGCAATCTTGCCTCCTGGAAGCACTGCTTCGCTTTTGTGATTTGGCCGACATCTTGTTTCAACAAACCCATATTATATGTAAGTTGAGCGAGCGTTATGAGCCTGAAGAACAAATATTTCATTACTATATTTTCTGTTTGTGGATCCTTTAGATTTGACTATTCGTATTGCTCTTTGATGTCAACTGTAGACTGAAAGGTCGTACTACTTTATTTTGTATCTGATTGTGAAGGTGATACCTAAATGCTGAAGCTTAGTGAGTGATAACGTGACATGTGGTATATGGGATAGTAGCAATACACAACAAATGACATCTAAAATTAGAGTTTAAGAAAGGCCAGGTTTACCCGAAAAACAACGGACATAAAGACATATACTGAAGATGGAACATAGAATATGACACACATGGTGGGATGACGTAGGGTCCAGAGAGGACCAATCAAACTTGTAAATAAAGGTGTCATAACACAGACGACTAAATTAGTGCGAATGTAATTTCAGCCGTAACATACTTCAGTAATGACCTGATACAATGTTGCCTCGTACTTCGCACTTGATCCAGTCCAGGAGGTCATTCAAACTCCATCCTATGAGAAGAGCTGGCCAAGACCCCACTGAATACATCCAAGGACCCCCGAGAAAGTCACAAGTACCCACCTGCATTCGGGTCCAAGTTTCTGTTTGAGTAATTCGATTCCCTGCAGAAGTTTCGATTCGGCTTGCTCGAACTGACGGAGCTCGTAATAACCGATTCCTACACTGTTGAGACTTTCTGCTTGGTTCTCCGCTTTAAACGAAGTTTCAACATTCGCAGCTTCGCTCACTGACATGAAGTTGCTGTGCATTTTCAGGACGATCGACATAGCTTGCCTTACCTACAGTGTAATGAAATTAAATGAGGATTAAGATAAGTATATGGTACTGGTTTACATTTTTGAACTTGCGACCCTATTCAAAAATATCCGTAAATATCAGGTAATGAACATATTGCTTACAATTTAATGAAAACTCTCGCTCTCCTGTTCTTCGTTGACAAGACAAGCAGTTTTAACTAAGGTTCGATTTATTAACGACTAGCAAGTAGAAAATACACTTGCGTCACTTGTTCGCAACCCTACGGCCAGTCTTCCGCGACCCACCGGTTGGGGAACACTGTGATAAACAGATAGAAATGCACATCACCTGCATCGGTATCTCTCCGTCCGAGTAAACTCCTCCAACTTTCTTCGTAAGCGCTCGTACTGCGTGTCTCGCTTTCACGATGCAATCTCTCATCCGTAAGATTTTCTGCTTCTCGTCCGGGATTTTGCTGTAACATTCCAAAGATTGTTTGTACCTTTCTACAGCTGACGTGTATCTGAAGAAAAAATAACAAACATTTAAATAAACATTGAACAGTACATTGTAAGATATGAGTTTAAAGACAGTGATAACTAGGATATCCGAGCTTGCCGGGACCAGAGTTTGACCTATCAATGTAGATTTATTGTTAAGTTATAGCACACTGTCGTTTATGAACACTACAAAACACACGCCCGCTAACAAGGGAGGAAACTCCGCAATCGTTGTGCTATATTCAGGACGTAAATAAAACCTGATACTTCGGATAAACGATGCCCAGAACTAAGGTGAAAATCAGGGCATTCCAACCTTTTTTCGCTGTGGACCCCAAGCGCTTATTTATTCAGGATTTGTTTTGGATGGTCAAATTATACTACTTGCTGCTTAATATACCTACTAAATATCAGTGCACTTAGTATTTTCTAAAAAGGGTGCAAGAATACATCCATGCAAGGCAAGCTTACCTTTCAGTGCATTCAAACGCAAGTCCAATGATGTTGAAGCAGATCCCGTGACAATGATCACAATATCCTCGATCCACTTCACAGTTATCGATGATCTCCGAGAACAGATCATGCATCTCCAGCATCGCATGTAGAGCATCTCTCGTTTCTCGAGAACCACCGTCTTCCGGATCAACTTTCATCAACGCCTGGATGACATCGTTCATTCCTCCCATACTGAGAATCATTCCGTCGATGCCTTCTTGGCGATTCTCGATACCTTTGATATAGGAACGAGTTAAATATTGGACAAAGATAAGTAACACAGGACATTTTTGTATTTGTCATTTCACTTGTAAACAGGGTCGGAAATAAGGTCAACTAGGCATGACCTTTAACCTTTTACGAGGGACTAGTGTACTCGTTCATCCAAATAAGATAAGGGTGAGATTGCTCAATAATTATTAAATATGTTTATATCTATTACAACTTCATACCTGCAAAGAGAACGTTCGCAGAGTAATAAAACTTGTAAGCATCAACGTATTGTTTGTTCTTCAAACTTTCCCCTGCTTTTGCTTTCGCATTCTTTGCAGTCGCGATCAAGTTAGCCTGTTGCTTCTCTGTCTTTATGGTTCTGTCGTTCACGGCACGATTTTTCATGTGCAAGATTGCCTGATAAGGAAAGGAAAAGGCTTAAAGAAACTCTGGACCCAGTATTTTCCCGACTGTTCACTATATATTATATAAATACAGGTTTAACTCCCATTACAATGAACCCAGAACAACTGATTTCATATATATTGGACTATTTCTGCTGCAACAGAATGTCCGATCCATTCAGGTGACGACCTATAACAATGACGCTGCATTGCAGGTCACAAAATGCCCTATCACTCTGCTTTACCTTTAATGCTCGGTCCTATTTTTATCGGCTTTTTACTTTGTACCTTATAGTGCTGCTTAAACCCCTTCTCAATATATAACTACAGTTGGGTTTCGGTCATGAATTGGCTTTCAATAATAAACTACCAATGTGAAGTCAGAAGTCGCAGGTTCATAAAGAGGCAAGGATAACTGGGGATATCTTATCATATCTGGGAAAGAATATGCAGTTTCCAATAATATATACAGTTCTTCTCACTACATTTCCTGTTACCTCGCTTACCAGCAAGGAAATATAATAACTTATTATCTAACGGAGATTATAAACTAGCAAAATATATA
Source organism: Halocynthia roretzi (assembly GCA_013436055.1). NCBI lineage: Eukaryota > Metazoa > Chordata > Ascidiacea > Stolidobranchia > Pyuridae > Halocynthia > Halocynthia roretzi. The sequence goes on from QRAM01000413.1 coordinate 43,360, forward strand.
TTTGGTTCAACTCAGAGGCACCTGAAGTCAAGCATCTATTTTTCCTCCAAAAGGCCTCGAATGTGAGGTTATTTTCCCCATATTAGTATGTTATAACACTGGTCGACTGTACTTAAAAAGCTCACCTGCTCATAATGATGTCCAGCTTCCTCAATTCTGCCAAGATTGAACAAACAACCTCCGACAAGTTCATGCATGTAACAGCTTGTCTTCTCAAGCTGAAGTTCGAGCATCGGCAAAGCTTCTGCGAATTGACCCATTCTGTACAGCTGCACTGCTTTGTCTTTGACAGGAAAATTGCTGATAGATAATTGACAGATAGAGGAACATAGGTATGACCAAGGTGTACACAGCAGCCATTCCAAATTGCGGATAGATGATTGACAGATACAATTCAAATGGGTGATAGATAATTGACGGATAGTGGTAGTTCGGTACGACCAGGGTGCACATAGCAGTCAATTAAAATTGCGGATAGATGATTGACGGATAGTGGTACTTCGGTACGACCAGGGTGCACATAGCAGTCAATTAGAATAGGTGATAGATAATTGACAGATAGTGGTACTTCGGTACGACCAGGGTGCACATAGCAGTCAATTTAAATAGGTGATAGATAATTGACAGATAGTGGTACTTTGGTACGACCAAGGCGCACATAGCAGTCAATTAAAACGGGTGATAGATAACTGACGGATAGTGGTACATGGATACGACCAAAGTGCACATAGCAGTCAATTGAAATTTTCGATAGATAATTGACGGATAGTGGTACATGGGTACGACCACTGTACACATAGCAGTCAAATCACCAGCAAACAACTTACCAATAGATTCTGTAGGGCCTTCAATATGAACCATAGCAATCTTGATATGAAAATGACATTCAAGTTCGTAAACACATAATGTATGTTTACTAAGACCACTCCTCTCTCCAACAATGATCAAATCAGCCAATCGCTTCTCTAGATCAGCCCTCAACTCATCCGGAACAATCCCCGCCTCTAAATATACAATCATCCAATTGAAACATGTAGTTTGCCAAGTCCCATGGCTAGAACAGACACAGTCAAACAATTGCTCACAGTAAAGCGAAAGCAGTTGCTACAATACCTTGTCCGTGTTCATATTTTATCAGCGAAACTTTCTCGCATACTTTGCGGCATCGTGTGATGATGTCATCACGAATCTGTCGCACGATGCTGTCCATGTTGAACTGGAGGTTGCTCGATTCTCTTGGCGGTATTTTCTTTGCTTGGCGCTCTGAGAACAAAGACAACATTTTATGAGAGATTTACTGAATTTCACAAGGTCCTGACCTAATGAATTATTTAACTATCAAAATGTAGATGGAAAAAAATGTATATGGAATGCTAACCAAGCACTGATGATGACCAAATGAACCTATCAAATGAGTCATTAAAGGGCTTCCCAACTTTTTTCCCTGTGCAGCCCCAAGCGTTGATTTAGCAAGGATTTTTTTAGAATTGTCAAATTATGCTGCTGCTTGATATAACTACTTAATCTCAGTGTACATAGTATTTGATAAAAAGCATATGAGGATACCACATCCCTATTTCGTTTATTTCAGTTTGTAAGTTTTCTGGATCCCCTGTAATCAGTCGTCCCCTTTATTAAGATACTACACAAAGTGGTCAGTTACCTTTGTTTCTAAGTCCCGGCTGATCACCTGACCTCTGACCCCCAAAACTTGTTTCCTCTGAGATGATATTGACCGTCGATTGATGGAGGCTGTACCCAAAACTGTCATCTGACTGCTGGATCGAATCCTGTCTCACTGTGTCATTTCCGGGATAATTTGGTGCCGAGTACACCGGAGGCTTTGAGATTGAGCCAACCAGCATTTTGCTGGTTTTGTTCTGTAATAATGAAGTAAAAAAAATTAAAAATGTTTATTTTTTCGGGTTAATTTTTTTCTTAAAGCGCTAATTTCAACTATAATATCCAGGGCTACCATCAGCCTTGCATTGAAAAATGAGAACGTTCGGAATATCATCTTACTACAAAAAAATAAACGAAAAAACGCGGAGTCATTAAGCACGATTTTTGAATTAAGTACGATCTGGCAAACCTGAATATATCATATACTTCACCCAGTCTATTATCATACAATGTATACAGTGACTTCCAAAACAGATGCCTGCGTACGCCAACATAATTTCAATCTGATTAAATATTACCGTGGATATCAGATTTGACCTTTCAGGCTCCTTCGGTTCACTGACTTCATCAACGACATCTTTAGTAGGATTCTGGTCAGAGTCCAACGAGAAAAGATTCGCAAAACGTCTCGTAACATTTGATTCGTTTAGAGACATGGTTGCTTGCTAAAAATAGATGAGAAGTTACTTAACGGAGTTCCTCAGCTAGGGTTTTCTAAGGGTTAGTTAACAATCCTCCCCCCACCCAAGCCTGAGTTAACCCAAGCTCCCCAAATCAAACGTACTTTCATAGGAAATAAAGAAAACTAGACTAAAAGGGTTTGTACCAAAACCTGAGCCACCCTATCAAAACATAACTGCATTTATTGGGGCCATACCACTGAAATAATGAATCCTTTTTTGGATCCAGAATTACAATCTGATTCTGAAAGGGGGTTAGTTAACAATGATCCTAACCCTCACCACAACCTGAGCTACCCTAACCATACCAATGCTACCCTAACCTAACAAAACATAACTGTATTTTGGGAGAGACCAAACTACTAAACCTTAGCCTCACCTATCTTACAGAGTTTCAGCGATGACCACACTTCTTAAATCGTGCTGAGATTTCAGTAAAACTGAACGAATAAAAACAATTTCCATCATCCTGCCTCCATCTGGATTTCCTTTCTTTTCAGTCATCTATGAATAAAGGTTTAATCAAAGTAAATCATCCGTGAATATTTATTTCGTTAAAAGTAATTAGTTCCCAGGCAACTAGCAACAGTCCTAATTAACAAAAACTCAATGGCTTGTTACTATGGACACTAATCATTCTTAAAAAGGAGAATAAAATAGATTGGTTGGTTTTGAAAACTCTCACGAATTATGACATCACAAGGTTTTATTAGTTTTAATATTAATATAGCGACACCTTTAGCCTTGTGATTATAAGTTGACGGATGAAGCCAATAGCCTATATAGTTTTAATACTAGCATGAAACATGTAAATGAATAGAGTATGAAACATGAAGATACAATTGTATATGACGATAATGTGTAATGCTATTGCCTGTACATTGTACTAGATACATTGGAGAACACATTGAGAAGAGGGTAAAGTGATAACATCAATGCTAGAGCAAGGAGATTTAATATGTAAATATGCTTTGGATTTCAATCTAACAAGAAGATTTACACTTGTGTGGTTCAATTCATTCCTTACCTAGGAGTACGCATTATTCCAGTTTACACAACCCTACAGAAACAGAGTATCAGAAAGACGGAGCATCGTCCCTTGTAATCGACAGTGTATGTATAAAGGTGACCTTGCTGAAGACTATACAATAGTATACAAGATACACTAGAATGATGCTCGAGAAAGTACCAGCCTATGTGTGCAAGCCGACTCGATAACAAGAATGAAGAATATCTGGGCCTGCTTACTAGTGCACTTGTATCTAATAACATTTGGCAATACTAATATGCAGATTTAACTTGAAGAAAACTGAAAATAATTGAACCAACCTGCAGGAGTTGGATGACAAAAAGTTCCAAGCACAGGAGTTTCCCCGAATTCTTGCATTGCAGAATAAAATACGAGATAATTTTTCAGCTGCATTTCATTATTTACTAGTCAGCCTTCACATCAAATATATTTTCACTACATATTATCGCAATTAGCCACGATGACAACCTAAAACCATCATTGTAAATACACCATTGCATCATAACTTGAGCTTGAAAAATGACATCCGAGAGATGATGCTATAGCGCAAACACTAGATGGCGCTCGTGGACGTCTATATTTGAAAAATAATGTCCTCGAGATGATGATAAAGCGCGAACACTAGATGACGCACGTGTACGTCTATATTTAAAAAATAATATCCGCGAGATAATGATAGTGCGCAAACACTAGATGACGCACGTGTGCGTCTATATTTGAAAAATAATATCCGCGAGATAATGATAGAGCGCAAACACTAGATGACGCGCGTGTGCGTCTATATTTGAAAAATAATAACCGCGAGATGATGATAAAGCGCAAACACTAGATGACGCACGTGTGCGTATATATTTGAAAAATAATGCCCTCGAGATGGGGATAAAGCGCAAACATTAGATGACGCTAGTGTGTACGTCCGTATAAGGAAATAATGTCCTCGAGATGGTGCTAAAGTGCAAATTCCTTTATTTAGCAGTTGTTTCTACATTTATATTTGAAGAAAAGTGTTGTTGATTTCACATATAAAATACATGCATTTAGCAGTTATGAGTTTAATAAGATTGTGCTGAGATAAAAGTTAATCATGCAACGACGCTTGCGACGATCTACGGTTTATGAAAAACAGCGTCTATGATGTAAAATACGCCCGTCAAAAAGCCTATCACGACACCGGAAAGACGTTTTTGACAGAATTTGAAATTCGAGAAATCGTTGCCAGAGCAACGCATGTAGGCAGCGAAGCATGACGAAGCAGTCCAGAAGAGCAAAACGCAGAGAACAGACCAAGCGAACTCAAACTTGTTGAATTTGTCAGCTTGTCCACTGGAAAAGGAAAATATCTCAGTGTTTTTAAGACGCAGAGGCGTTCCTAAGGTGTGGCACATGTCCTGAGTACCACTGACACTAACTTTCTGTTGAAGTTAAACTTTCAGTATTCATTTCTAGATCATGAGAATGAATCAATGTATATATCATATCATTTCCTATACACATTTAACAACGAATATAATATGTCACGTAGCGCTGTTTGATCCTTTCTCATGTACTATGTAGCAATGAACACTGGTTATCTTAGCAGTAGAAAATGTTTAACTGCAGCTGGATTTTGACAATAAATTCACGCGCTGTTTAGATCACCTCTTACACCGACTATGTAGCAATAAGCACAGGTTATTTCAGTAGTAATGGTTGAACTGCAGTTGGGTTTCGGCCTTAAAAATATTAACATCATACCTTCCGCCTATACCAGCCATATGAGCAAACCAGATAAGAACAGTCACTCCCCAACCAATGATGTATGCTGACAACGCATATGTAATACCAGAGTAACACCTGAAAACAAAATAAAATTAATTAATGCATATGCAGTACATGCACTCTATCTATCTATATGATAATACCAGGGATTTGTGCTTTTTTTGAAGAACAGTATTTTAGAAAATATTATTGTGCTTATTTCTATGGAACGTGCTTATTTTTGATTTGCGTGCTCAGTTAGCTTTGCGTTGCTTGTCTTATTAGACGTAGAAAGTATCTAAACACACGATTGCTAGCTAGATTGCTTGTTTTACTTGCTGAGAACCAGAAGATGAGGGAATAATTAAGAAAAATACTGACTAAAAAGCAGCGAAAATCTTTAAAGGAAATTTATTATTTTACGTCATTTTATTATGTCGAGATGACGCTGCTGAGTGACGTAAGGTCGGAAAAAATAATGAAACAATTCTATTACCCGCCGCCACACCAACTGTATCCAGAATCGACCAAAAGCCCGAAAGCAGCCGCTCCGAAACCAACCAGAAGTGTTTTCCACCATCCATGTCGCGTAGCAACGTAACCTTTGACAAACAAATGAAATAATTATGATCTCATAAAACAGAGGTTGGTAAACATACATCTCGCCACAAGGCCCGGCCGTTAGACAATCTCTTAAATGATATACGAGGTTGATTTTGAAGCTTTCAGTTCTATATCATGGGAATGAATCAAAGTAGATATCATGTCATTTTCTTTACACATGTAACAACGAATATAATATGTCACATTGCGCTGTTTGATCCCTTCTTACACTGACTATGCAGCAATGAGCACTGGTTATTTCAGTAAAGTACACTCGCTGTGTAAAAAGTACGTTTGTGATTAGCAGCATATTATGATTTAGACTTTGAACAATTCAGAGTTCGAACGGTCTCCTGGAACTGATTAAGTACGAAGTATTAAGTAATAAGTACTGGTGCATCTTGGATTTTCCACTAGAGGCACTACTGTAATTCAATCTTATATCACACAACTACTTGACAAATACACTCAGAAAACGTAGCATTGCTACTATGATAACCTGGCATGGAACGTATTCTTACGTAAGAATATCAATATTCACGCAATCATCACGTGTTCATTATGACGAATCGTCACAACGCCCAATGGGTAAATATTACGACATAAACGAGACCTGTGCACTTGTTTATTATTACGTCTTGAATTATTAGAACAATCAATTGTTTCACCACAATGTAAAGAGAGTATCGTACAGTTGGTGTTGTGTTATAACAACCCTGACAGCGCTATATAATTAATGAAATGATATCGCACAAGTACAATGAATCTAATCAGGGAGCGCTATTGGTAGGGGACCATTCCCATTAGCCGTTCAAGGAAAACAGTATGCTGTAGAACAGGGGTTGGCAAACTATGGCCCGAGTCTTGCATGCGGCCCGCCAAGTTTTTGTATCACATTAAGAGGTTTTAAAAAAACTTGTCATGTCTTCAACTACGTACCGATATTTCCTGGAGCTCTATCTTTAAGAACAAATGCTTCGACGGCATAAGTAACCGCGGTCAAGAAAGCAAACACAACGCTGCTGACAAGTTCATTGTATGTTTTGGTGCTGGAAGATAAGAAAATACGGTCGCTAAATATTGCCAGCAAGCTCCAATATAAGAAATTTATATCATGCAATCCATCCTGTGTTTGATTGCTAGTAGGTGAAAGGGAAGCGCAATTTAACAAGTGTCTTTGATCACACTGACATGAGTTCTGACTCGGGTGCATATTATATTCATGGGTACAGAAAAATCCGAAAAACACGAAAAATTCCGAAAAATCCCGGTATGAGTTATGTATCTTATGTTATAATGTTATTTCAACACTGTTGTGTAGCCACTACAAATACACTCCTGCTATCAAGGGAGGAAACTCCGCAATTGATTCAAATCTTGTTATTACAATGATCTTACAAGTCAGCATTAAAATCACAATCTCATTGATATAGGAACGAGTTATTAAGTTTACTTTGAACTCCTCGTCTCACTACGTCACGAGACTTCTCCTCACATTCTCTCTAGCACTTAGCAAGCTACGGCTTACCTATTTATTTCCCTGTAAGTCTAAAACATTTACAATAGCTACAACAGTCAGCTTACATATATATATTGCTGTCTAAAACAGTAACATTTCCCACTGTTAAATCTCATGTTTATGAAATTATATTATTGTATTGCATGTCTCCCATCATCATACATCGGTATATCATCACCCGTTATTGTTGTATTTCCCACTACTATTGGCTCAAGTATTGTCTCAAGTTGCCATCATTAGTTGTCTGTAAAATTTTACTCCTTATACATATAATAATGCATATAGTATACCGTGTAGCGCTCATACTGTCTATGTAGCAATCAGTACTGGTTATGTGGAATATATTTAACAGCAGTTCGCCCAAATAATAGGCTTTCCATAATAAACTACTAAATTCAAGATGTTATAATCAGTTATACAGAAGTGGAGTCAAACTGAACAGGCCCGTATAGAGGGTTTAGCAACTAAATGTAATGCACGGAATTAATCGAAAAACTTACTATTTTCTTATGGATGGAAAATTGACGGCAAAGGTAATCGCGGCTGCTGTGCACCAGATTGTACAGAACCAAGACCAAATGAAATCGAAACCATCATAAGAAAATGGTCCACTGCAATTCATGTTGTCAGAAATGCCTGAAAAGAGAGAACGCAATTAAAACATACCAAGCTATTGTAGGTATGGCACATTGTTGCGACTGACAATATCTTTCTGTTAGTCCTCAGATTGCACATAAGTGAAAGCTTGGAAGTGAAGTTCTACTTTTCATGTAAATTTTAAAACTTTCTTCGACATACGAAGCGTATTATATCTGTCTCTCAAGTGTAGCAAGATGTCTTATTTAGTGGTCACCTACGTAAAATAGCATCCACAGCAAGCATGAAATTGTACCCTTTTTCGCAATCTGAGGCTTGATCCGAATATAAAGGGTGATGTAGAGTACAATAGTATGTAGACGATACAATAAAATAGGTGAGATGACGCATCAGCATAGGCTACGAGGTACTACTGTACACAAATGTGGCATCAAACAGAACTCTTCATTTTTGAAAAATTCAGCCACCCCACCCCCAAGGTTCTTATTGGTGTCATTTTTGGAGTTTTCCTATGGCCTTTCAGTGTATTGTATATCGATAGGTAGACATCAAAAAACACTTACCGGTGACTCTGAAGAAGTAAAAGAGAACAGAGATACTGAATGAAACAACAAACGCAGCAAATACCCATCTCATACGTGTGCTAACGTCATACCAGCCTGAATCAGCTAATAATGCAAATGTCACGCAACCAAACGCGATGACCAGGAATTTAATTAAACCTTCCTTTGTGATGATATACTTAGGTCCACTTTCCATTTTATGAATCACAATTACACAATATGATACGACAGGTTATCTGAAATAAAGACGAATAACATTATCCGCTCAATATTACAATTACTATTGATAACGTGTGTTAGGCATTAGGGGTGAGGGGTGATACATCCCCTAGTAGCTAGTTTAAGTGCAACGTTATCAACAGATACTTCTCGGTGGTCCTCAAATAATATAATTTGAAACACGCATTGGAATTTTTCTACTATTTCAACTAACGCTTCATTTTCAGGATTTTTACAACAAAATGTCTACTTGGTAATTGGTAACGAGGTAAGTCGATGGGGACCAGAGATCAACCACAGATAATTTGTGGTTGTCGTCGGATTCCCATGCTAAATATTGAAGCTAATTCCTTTAAATAGCAAAATCTTACTAAAGTGACTAACACAGGATCAGAGGGGGGAAAAGTTAGGAGTTACTGGTTTAGATCAGAGCTCCGCGACCTTCTTTTACATGTGGCACACTCATAATCTCTTCAAAATTCGGCGGCACACCTTAACTAAAAATGTAGGCGTTTGGATGGATGCGCTAATTGTCTGGTTGTTGTAGCGTTTCAAATTCGCAAGGTTCGCGAGACCCATTTTGGCGGTTAATGGTAACAAAATTAAATTGTTCAAGGTCTAGGAAAAGTCACAAAGCTTCACCTGGATACATTTTTCACAAACAAATTTTTCACGTATAAAAATTAAACTGTGTTACACTGCAGCACAGCATCGTCTCACGTCTGGTCTGACCCATTGTTAATGCTAGATACGGTTTTATGATTAAATTGTCCAAATGATGGAAGTCGATATCGTACAAGAAAACACCGTTCTCCCTCTACCTTCGGTTAACTCGGACGTTCGGCTAAAAACGGACACCTTCCTTACCTATTACTTCGTTTAAACGAGGGTATACTGTATATATATATATAAATATATAAGTTTGTGTGGAGCTGTATCCTAGCCCTAAATATATATTTCTCGGAATGCAAGGCTTTCTATAAACAGTGATCAAGAATATAAGGAAAATAAAGTTACTTCGCTTCGCTTTCTGCTAAATCCATACAGTTACTGTTAGATAAGGAATGCGTGCTCAGCGATGAGGAAATAGTGAGTAAATAAAAAGCACTCGGTAATACGTTGAGACTACTTAAAAAGGGGAAATAATTGCATAGGCATACTTGCTCATAATTCCCCAATATGTAGACAATATGAATTCCTATTTCAACGAAATACGAAACAGGTAAACAGGTAAAAATAATCGGTGATTTGAAATAGTGTAGTAAGGTAAATGCTAACTAATGCTAACTTATTATCAGAACTGAGTATTAATTAACTGATCTGGATTGTGGAGAAAATTATTATTGTTGAAAGGAAATTTATCTCGATGTTAAATGAAGCATATTGCATGCATATCAATTCCACATTAGTTTTCTTATCATCACGTCTCACCATTCTCCGAGACTTAACATATTACATCTCCTTGCTCTAGCGTTAATCTTATCACGCTACCCGTTCAATGGCTTTTCACTGTGTCTACTACAGTATACCGGAAATAGTGTTATGCATCATCGTTATTTACATGATCCATGCTAGTATTACTATTACTATACAAGCTATTGGCTTCAGCCGTCAACTTACAATATCAAGGCATCACTGAATGCGGCACTTTCGGATTTATAATTTTTGTATACTTTAATAATTAATCACTGGATTTATTTATTTATAATCAAATTACTAAATTACTTATATAATTGTTTTTTCTGAAAGCCGGACTATCTTTCATATAAGCACTTGTTCCGTATTAGCTGAATCGTAATCTGGGTGTACTCACTTATCATTAATTACTTTTCCAAGCTGTAACTGTAACAACTAAAGCTATAACGCTTGCTATCATATACCATGTTGGTTATACCACAACATTGCCTGTCTGCACAATGATCTATGCTGACTGTAACATTGTTACTACTATCAGAATGCCAGTTGTCTAATACTAATAATACGAACTAATACATTTGCCGTATCCCATGGGCACAAACGCATTCCTGCTTATACGCAGCTTATAAATAACTCCCGGTATATCAACTTGTGTTCACATCGAGAGACAATAGCTACAAGAGCCCAATTAAGTTACAGACAACTCCGTTCAAAACGAACGTAATCATTTCATTTACGTCTTTCGATATCTTTATCTTTTTTCAACGTAAGACGGTCAGTGTTCCCTTTCAGATTTCTCGTTCGCATGACGTCCATTTAAACGGCGTTACACGTTATTTTTGGAACCGAAAAGAGGATCACTGCCACGGGCGTGGTTTTAGATCACTGTGCAAATAGTTTCACGATATACAGAAAAACAATAACTCCACTATTACATCATAAAACATCTGACCAAAGACAATACAGAAAAACAATAACTCCACTATTACATCATAAAACATCTGACCAAAGACAATACTAAAACTTCATCACCTGTATCACCTTTGCCACTTATACCACATCCACCAAAAGTACCACATGTACCAGAAGTAGCACCCAAGTGCGGACAAGATGTCGGCTACAGCAGCATTTAGTATGGTACAGCGGTATTTAGTATTTAACTGGTGCATGTGGTATTGCTAGTACGGCTGGTAGTACTGGTACTGCTGGTACAGGTGGTACTGCGGGTTTTAGTATTGTCCAATAACTCTATTATTACATCATGAAACAACTGATCAATGCTGAGCCTATCCTAGCCTCGAGGCAATAAGTACATGTATGACGTAACAGTATGAGAATGTAAATCATCTGAAGATATTCTGTAGTAATGTGGTAAAAATGTTATTGATTGATATGCCGTGTTTGCAGTTATATACGTGTACAAAATAGGCTTGCAAAATGATATATCAAAAGTTGAATAGTTGATTTGTATAAGTGCATCGATAGTTCATTGATTATAAAGGAATAAATAAATGAATTAAAGATTAAAGAAATAAATGGAACGATATTTCAAGGAAGAGCAAAGGGTGAACAGACGAGCTGAGTACGAAAACAAGTTATTTGAAGTTCCTTAACCCTAAGAGACAGGACCAGATTTACCAAGAGGACGATACACATGCAAACATGTATTACGTGTCCAGATTTACCAATAGACCGAATTATATAGTAATATACGTAGATACAACCGGTACTAATGACCACTGGCCATGCAGGGTAAATATAGGCTGGATAAAAAATCTGCTGGAAACAACCTGTCTCAACAACACCGACGAACACTTTTATTTATATTTATTTACATAGATTTAGCTACGCCACGCTACACTGCTGCAAGTTAAAAATGTATTAAATATATTATTTTACATTTAATAGACAATAGACATATTGGCATCCTACAAGACTAGACTACATACTTCTGCGGTATTGTACAGTAATCTAAGATCATAGACATAAGTTTGTCCGAGGAAGGTGGGATATTCAGTTTATGATATTTCACGGTTTTCTCTCCGTAATTTGGGCTTCAATTTCATAAAGTCCGATAGCAAATGTGGGAGAACACCAACAGTCCTCAATATCTGGAATTCCTGTGGACTTTTCAGTTTTCGGGTCTTGTGCCGCAAAGTCTTTCAATAAAGAATCTTTGCAATCGAACAACACTTCAAAGATCGGTTTTGACACAACAAGGATTGTGGCCAGTTTTATAAGAATGAATAGAGCAATGCATGCCAACGTATGGGAGAGAACAATGACATGTGGTTGGCATAAATACATGACAACCGAGTAAATGATACTGACATTGAAGAATATAATTAACATGCAGAAAATTGCAATATAATTTCCAATGGTTATGGATTTGAATTTCATTTTCAGATCTTTTAGAACTTCGGAATGTTTTTTATGACATTCGGAAAGATAATCGAATTTATAAAAGAGAAGGAAATCCTTGATGCTGACTTTCATTTTTCTGATTTCCGTCATAATCGTACTCAGTGTCGAGGTAGATCTCTTCAGACTTCCTGTTCTAGTGGCCAAAATGATCCAGCTGATGTGAAAAAATACTTCCACGAGTAACCAGAATAGGATCCATCCAACAAATAATATTTCTTTCAGGAACACGCATGCAACCAGCATCGAATATATGTCTAGTGCAATGTGATAGTTATTCCAGCTTTTCAGCCCTGAGCCATGGGAAAGCGACATTGCTAAATAATCTATATAACTATATCACTTTGTGATTTTCTATATGTAAAAAAACAATATATAAATGCATTATTTAAATCAACAGCAAATTTGTTCATATAATTGACAGAGTTTTTATTGTGTTTTATCACATGTACAGAATAGATCGAGTTTAAAGTAAATATTGATCAAAATATTAAAGCAGAAACACTTATGAAACGTCTTCTTCTCTCTTTCTCTTTTCCTCTAAGAGGCATCTAAAGCAGAATGGATACAGGAGTTTTCCGTAAATAAGCCCTTTCAAAAAAACGTCCATGGGTATATATATATATATAAAAGAAAAAGTTGACCAATTAGATGACTTAGGGTCGTGGTGACAATTCCAAAAAAAAGATTGCTCCAGCGCTACCTAGCGGCAAGAATAACGACCAAATTTCTCAGTTTCAAACATTCTGATAACTTTTTACGAAATGAAACAACTGTACATTGTACTCCTACTTGCCAATACATGTACATATCCCTTTTTATTGAGAGGAGTATCCAAAAACTTTTTTTTTATAAGCTATAATAAATGTTTCCGTATTTACTTGTAAATAAAGTTTGCATTTGTCTCACCCTTTTTTTCCAATTATTTTTCAGAGCTTATTTACGTGAAATCAAAAAGACTACAGAAGCTAAACAATAAATAAATTTTCTAACACATTCTAATTCTAGACGCCCCCAAGGAGGGCGCGCGCCCCATTTTACGAACCGCTGATCTAATATATAAATAGCGAAAATTCCAGAAAATAAACAATGAATATGACTACTGTTAAACTTCAATATTTGCAACAATTGGAATCACAAGCCTGCTGTGTATTATTGCGATTGCATCTTATTTATCTGGTTTTAAGCTTTTTGCTATGGCGACAACTACATTATCAGATTTCTCAAACAAGGCAACCACTTGCATGAGAAAAAAAACAGACAGAATTCCTATATATATCAACATTAAAAGTAAGGCATTTTTTAGAATAATTGCATCGGGATCAAAGCACTCTATATCTTCAATATCTGGAATAAACATTCCGTAGTCAGGCTTTTTACATTGGAAAATAGGTTTGTGAGCACTGGACAAGAACCAATACCCGATAAGTAAAATCAGGACAACAAATACAGCATTTGCACAACATTGGCAAAGGTATAGTTTGGATATTTGTTGGAATTTGCATTGATATTTCTTGTATATATATAATATACGCTTGGCGTGACCCACCTCATCATAAGTTGGGATTTTTCCATTGTAAATTTCACTGATCAAGTTGTTTTCCAAGATAAATCTCTCTGAAAAGGACAAAAGACGAATGTGTGTCTTTAATCTTGTCCACACTATTTCCTCTGGAATTTTTCCCATTTTAACAAAATCACAGATCAGAGTATTTGATAATTTTAGTCGTCTTAGTTCTCGCACAACATCCGTTAATTTTTTAAGGTTACTGCCGGACCCCCAAATCCATAAACCCTGCGAGAGGCGAGAGGCTAAAAGGAGTACCAAAACTGATATAGAACGTAATGTTTGCTGCATGATATAAGATTCTCTGCAATCGCGAGTAATTTTTTTCAGTCGGAGAGGTTTGAATTCGTTGTCATTATAAAACAACCTACAGTACTTTGGAACATCCAAGTATGCTTTTTCCTTTGACTCCCATATATTCCTAGCCCTTCCACTTTCACCATCGATCTCCCTTATATAGCAGACATTGTCAGAATGAGAACCGTTTTGAAAGAGGCATTTGTATTGGCAGTCGATAGAGGATTTGCTCGGCAGAAATGGAACCAGAAAAAAACAGCCCAAGATAAGTATGGTCATCACCCAGTCTAGGAAAACATCTCTGTGAAGTTTGACTCCGTAATCACTTAAATTCCATAACGAGCCTAGTTTAAGTATCTTTTCGGGATGAATCGTCATATCTACGGCTGAGTTTTTGCTGAACGAGCTGAATACGTAGCGTAGCTATATAAAACGTAGCTATATATATAACACAGTACTTACACAGCTGTACACAGTATTGAATTTTATGAATGGATGAATACGTATGAAATGATATGAATGCTGAATGATAGAATGAACATGAATGGAATCGATATAAAAGTTGAACTATGTATAGTAAATATAAGTATATGATTGGCAATGATTTTTGATCGCGTGCTGGAGACTCTACCTCAGACCCCGTTTACCCGAGTTTAGGGGGGTGGCCCGTACGCCTATGCATACTACAGCGTACAACTCATAATGTGTAATTTGTACAATGTATATTATTGGCTAGTCCAGTTTTTTGATTATTGACATTATGAAACTATCTCAAGTGATTTTGAATTGCGCATGGACACTTACTACCTCGGATTCCTCTAGACATAATCCCAGGTAATAACGAACGTGCTGTTCCATGATAAATATCACGAGGAAGAATCTGTATTATTATATTACGTCATGTGATTCTCTGTATATTCAGTAAATATAATTCACCGATACTGCAAACATATTTTCGAGTCTTTAGTTACTTATTGACTAATTGCTACATTTCTAGTGGAACGCACACAGAGATATTTCGCATTGCCGGTTTCAGACGAGATGTTGTCTATGTACAAGGAAAGATATTTCTATCAGGACTTAGCTTAGTCCCTGGGAAGATAGGAAGGTAAAGGCATAACTCCATTTTACGTTATTTTTCATTTTCTAAATTGCGTCCGGGTCAGATAGCTACCGTCAAAATAGCGTTTGTCACAAAAGCGACTGTTTGAAATAAACGACTCGCAAAAACTGTCTGTCATGAACTGTCATGAACAATGTCGCAAAGGCAAATAGGCGATAAAACTGAAGCTGCGTAATACACTGATTGCGAAATAACTTGATTTTTTTGTGATGCAATTCTATGGATCTCACGAGCACAGTCCACAGCCATATCTTATTTATGGGTTCCAGAAGCCAGGACGTAAGCCAAATTGTGACATGAACCGGTGCAACAGCGCAGAATATACCCGGATATAATATGTACTGGTCCAGTTTATACTCCAGGGGTATAAAACACAAAGGAGGTATATTTTTGGGAAGATATCACTACATGTTTATGAGAAAAACAAGGGTGGTATATTCTGGACTGCTACAGCAGAACTAATGCTTCAAGTAAAACGCAGAACAATTTGATAAGTAAGAATTTGCGTAAACAACACGAGGGAAAATTTGAATATTTACGTCACTATCACGTCCCTTATTTTTGAGGAAATTTCATTCATTTCCCGCCATTTTATTATGTAGAGGTGATACTGAATGACGTAAGGTAGGAGAAAATAACGTTCGCTGAATAAAAAATAATCTAGAGAAGCAGCGTAAAGTCGAATATGACGTAACTCGAGGTATTACTGTACACATATTATCAAACCTTTCTATTCCAGAAAACAACAATGGAGACAGGTTTCAAATACATTATATCAAAGGAAGGTTTACTTAAGTTATGTGTTATGATATTTTCCTGTCTGACGTTCTCCTTATGGGCCGCTAGTGGATATTATTCTTACAACAGCAAGACAAAATGGATATTGGCGGCGTTTATCATTGCATTTAGCGTCTCCCTGTTGTTTTACTTCTTCAGAGTCATAGGTGAGTAGCATGAAATTATTACGCAATAATGCGGTTCTGAAGGGACTGATTTATAAGGGTGAAATTGCCCTCCTACTTTAAATTAAAATTTCCCTCGGCTTCATCGATAGTGAATGCTTCATAGCTAAAGTGCCTGTCTCGCCTGTCTTTCCTCTATGTACAGTATATATATATATATATATAGACAGATCTCTGCAACGCAGAAATGGTATTGTAGCGTCTATAGGTCGTGGGAATGAATCAAAGTACATATGGGGGGGTTTCCTATACACATGTAACAACAAATATAATACGTTGCTCTGTTTTGATCTCTTCTCACACTGACTATGTAGCAATAAGCACTGGTTATCTTAGTAGTAAAAAAATGTTTAACTGCAGTTGAGATTCGACCATATATTGGCTTTCCATCACACTGATTATGCAGCAATAAGCACTGGTTATCTTGCAGTTGCAGTTTAACTGCAGTTGGGTTTCGACCATATATTGACTTTCCATAATAAACTACTAAATTCAAGATGAAGTCTAATCAGTTATACAGAAGTGGAGTCATATAGTGCAGGCATATAAGAGGCAAGAAAGGACAAACAATAATAACAACGTATCATATGAAGTATACGGTTTTGTAATATATACTTAATTCATTGCAAACACTGGTTGGTTACGAACCGAATGGGGCAAGGCGCATAAAGAGGAAATAAAAGGAATAATCGCCTGAGTCTCTTTAATATAACTATAAAACTTTTTATTTACCTTTGACTGCATCTATTGCCGTGAAGAGTAGACAACTCCTTGATTGATGCATCGAAGTGATGGTAGACATGGCCGATAAACGATCTGGAACTATTGTCTGTTGTAGAACTAAGTCTGCGATTTAACTGCAAAATATTCTATATTCCATATCTAGCACTATCTAGACACAAAATACAAACTGTTACATGAAGCAGATACTACATCATAGCAGTTTTGATGGCAAACACTTGAAGCATCATGCTCAAAGTACATATCATGTCATTCCTTATACACATGTAATAACGAATATAATATGTTACGTAGCGCTGTTCAGATTCCTTCTCACACTGAATATGTAGCAATAAGCACTGGTGATCTTGGTAGAATGAAATGACATGATATTTACTCTTCCCACGATATAGAAATCAACGCTACAGTACAGTTCTGTGCTACATCATAACAGGTTTACTTGCGTATACAGTAATCTAACCTATATCTGAGAGGTACAAAATTACGTCCCCCTCCAATAAGTGTTAGCGTAGAACTGAACAAGCCAGCGACATGCGTTAATTGAAATCATAATGATTACTTGAAAAAAAAGCAAAAATTTAAATTAGTTGCGAGAGTCAATGAAAATTAGTCTGGGCAATGAATAACTAATTAATTTACAACAATCTAGGAAATAATTTGGATGCACAATGTAAACACAGGTCTGAGCTCAGTCAACCGCCAGTTTAGCGCCAAACGCCAATCACCTGGCAGTGAGTGTCTGGGGAACTGCAGCAAGTCAACAAACCTTATAATTACCAGGACGCTTCACTGAAATTAAAGATTGATTTTATATATTTCCAGGTCTCTCTGTACGAATGAATTGTGGTGGACCACTGACATATGACGGCTTTGATTTTATTTGGTCTTGGTTCGCAACAGCTTGGTGTTTTGCTGCCTCAATCGCATTCGCTGTTAACTTTCCAGACAGCACTCAGAAATGGTGAGCCTTTACAGGGGTCAAATTAATATATAGACAAATAACGATGGTAATACTTGTAAACAATAGTAGTGGGAAATACAACGATAACAGGTGATGATATAGAGCTATATGAACTAGAAATTACAAATATAAAAATGAACTATGATATGTCGTTATGATAGTACTCTAGCAAATTTTCATTTTCTCCTTCAACAGGTATCCAGCTTACTCCGAGGCACTCGCAAGCATTGTGTTCGCATATGTAACGACAGTCCTGTACAGTGTCGAAGCCTTCATGCTCAAGCTCTACGCGCCTGCTAACATGGGTCTCTGTTTGTGACGTAACGGGTATAACGTAGCCAAACAATGACGTAAATATTCACGTGATATATTTCAGGTTATGTGGCAACCAAGCTTGGATGGATTCAAACAGGTCTCGTTATATTTGGTGCATGTACTTTCGGCTTGCTTGTGGATTCCGGTTATCCGTGGTGTATTGCCACTCCCAGGTAAGAGATAAACAGCAAACAGCAACATCTAACAGCTTAATACTCTCAGAAAAAGTGCATAAAATGACCTTATCTGTTTCACAGTTGCTACAACGCTGTCACCTATGCTCTTGCTGCGTTCTGCATTGCCTGGACAGTCACGACATTGATGTGGATAACACACATGGCGGCGCCAAAGGGCAGGTAGGTGGCGTTGCTTAAAAATGCAGCTAAATCATTATATTTACCGGGCGACCTTTACATATACGTACTTTGATAATCAAGAGGATTTACACTTGTGTGGTTGAATTCATATCTTACCTATATCGGCACTCGGTATCATTTCATTTCCCACTGCTACTGGTTCCAATTATTACCATCATTACTCCCTATAAATTCCACCATAACTTCAACGTACCATCATTACTTTCAGCATGCAGGGATCCAAATTTCAACTGGTTGAATTCGTTTGGTGTATATTAAGCGCTTTGCTCTTCTTCTCCGGTGCTTCATGCTTCGCAGCTAACACTGGATGCAAGGGCGACGAATACAATAACCTCACCTACTGTCAAAAACGTCTTTCCGGAGTCATATTCGGATTCGTAACTGGATTGCTTTATGCCATCGATGCATTCTTCTTGAGACAGACCTGATCCTCGTAAACGTAAATTGGCTGCTTCAAAATAGCGACCAGGTTCACACAGGCACTCGCACGTCCTAATACTACTGAACATTTTCATGTTTATTCTGTTTTATGTTTTTATTGGTATTTGTTTACATGATCCGCTCCGCAATAGACTACTCTATCAATTACAGTCAACCCTAGTTACAGCGGGCCCTAGTTACAACGGATATCGAAACGCAACTGACAAATTCGGAGTTGGGCAAGTAAGCATCTTCCAGCCTTGTGTTTGACATGGCTTTCAATTTTCCAAGCCAGTTCGTCCCAATCCACTGTTAAGTCTACTGATAGGATTGGTGACCCACCACCCTATACTTCCAATATCTTACCCTTACATCACCCCACAACCCAATTCATCCGTTGTGACGAGGTTCGACTGTACTGTAATTTCCACTGTTTCGTAAACTTGCCTTTTCTGTAAACGTTTAACTAAGCTCCTAGTATACTTGCTGTATGTCAATTTTTGCTGAGTAATGCGTTGTTACTGCCATATCAAACGACTTAATTTATTTGCCATGTCACTGGTCCTAGTGTCTGCTAAAAAATCAAATTACTTTCACGCTCGTGGTTTGGTAGTCGTCTGTCTGAACATTCGTTTCAGAGCCCAGGTTTGAAAAACCGCTGTCATAACGACCACGACGCAGAGTAGGACAGAGATCCTGTGACGTAATAATATAGAACATAAATTTTATGACATGCCAATTTAAGCTAAGGAGAAGCAGTGTTGCCAGGTCTGTTGCATTATTTTGCAACAAAATACTGGCAACACTGAAAAAGGAAATAGGTATTTGCCTCTACCTGTCAACGAATGACTTCGTTGTGACAGCCGCATCCAAATCCATCCCTGAAGTGAGTTTTTGAAATCGGAAATGGCGGTAGATATGAATGTAATGGATGGACATTGTTGTTAAGAAACTCTGAAAAAAGAGTAGATTAGAAATTTACACATGAGCATCGCTCAGTTCTATATCTTGGGAATGAATCGAAGTACATTTCATGTCATATCCTATACACATGTAACAGACAGATATAATATGTCACATAGTGCTGTTCAGACCCCTTCTCACATCTAGGAATAAGCAATGGTTATCTTAGTAGTAGGAAAAGTTTAACTTCAGCTAAGTTTCAATTGCTACAACAGTACAGTGGGCGCTCTCTCGACGAATTTAATTCGCTATGCGTCGTTAACACTTCGTTAATAATACGTGGATATTCATGGTAAAACTCCCTCTAGAGTCTAGACCACCCTAAGACTGCACAGGACAGATGAAAGTTCGGCTGAAAACGTGGATATGAAGTCGTTTGGTGCGTGGTTTGAAACTTACGGATCGTTACTGTTAAGGGATAGTTGTGGACCCTTTGCGACTGCACTACCTGGAACTGCAAAGTATTTACCTGCATGCTATCTGTTAATTCATTCGTCTCATTAGCTTGCTTTTCAAGCTCGAGTACTTCGCGTTCTTTGATGTAGCTAATCATAACTTGGACTTTCTTGCGACCGAATCGTTCCAGCGTGTTGTGCAAACAGAATTCGTAGAATCCTGTAAGTGAAATAATAGACAGAATGAAACAGTGCAAGAGTATCGTATACTACCGGACCAGAGGAGCGCTTTTACTTGCATTTTATAGTTGTACATGTCATTTCCTATACACGTGTGACAACGAATATAATGTCGCGTAGAGCTGTTTAGATTCCTTCTCACACTGACTATGTAGCAATAAGCACTAGTTATCTTGGTAGTACTAAATGTTTGACTGCAGCTATTTATACTGCAGTTTGGTTTTGTCCATAAATTGGCTTTCTACAATAAACTACTAAATTAAAGATGAAGCCCAATCTGTTATACAGATATGGAGTCAGATTGTACAGATGAGGCAAGAAACTATAATAAAATCAAACGAAAATTATGCAGTTACAAACAATTAATACAGTTTGCCTCAAATCTAGTGCAAAACTTGAACGTTATGAAATCTGTATCATACCAGACTGAGGGGCTATGAACTCCGGCATATCGTCAACCTCCATGAAATGAACTTTATGAACCAGTTTCCAGTTGTTGTCGCGAACTTCAACCGAGATTTTGTTGTTGGAATAAATGGATCGAGGAGTCAGGACCTGAAATGATGGACTATGCAATAGTATAGCTGGTGAATTCGTGTCAAACATTCAAGGGAAATCAATTTAATAAAGTCTAACTGACTGGTCTCTTCCAGCGCCCCTTTTTCTCATATTTACATGGCTAAGCCTATGCTATACCGACCTCAGTGAGATTCTCCCAAGTAAAAAATATCAGTTTCAATATTTGACAGAACCTCGAGTCTCCCCTATCACATATCTGTACTCTACTTAGCAGCTTGGTTAGCAGTTTTTTTACAACGCTGAATCATTTCTCGACCAAGTATAGAGATTGAAAAGCCAACGAGATTTTTTCCTTGCCGAAGATGGGGAAATTTATGTAAATGTAAACACCTAGTGCCCACATAACGTCCCATTACCGACCCTGTCTAAGGCAAAATAGTAAATATTATATATTCATATTTAAATAATAAAAAAAAATGCCGCTGTACGACTGCATTGTCTCTGCACAATAAACACAGTGCTCTATAATTTGGTAACAAAATAATTCACACTCCACTTTTCTGGTTTTGTTAATGATATGATGGATACGCGCGGTCAATAACACTAGAGAATACACGCGAAAACGCTGCTGAATTAGAACACCTTGATATTAACAGTACAGTTGAAACAGCTAAGGTTGATTAAGGACTCATTTAAAGGCTATTTTGACTAATGTTTGCTATATTAAACCATTTCAACTCTCTTCTCCCGTGTATAATCTAAACAGCGGCTTTTGAATAATTTTTAAAGGCATAAAAATGCCTACTATGCTCGGTATATTACGATATTTCGCTCTCTTGCAACTTACCCTGTATTGAAACTGTAACTTAGCATGTGATGGCACGTAATGATAGTAACATTCGACCGCTCTAGCTTCCAAGATGAATGAAAACTCGCTTTTGAATGCCGGACTGTACGGGTCAATGAGAAAGTCGGACGCAAGTAGAGGTTTGGACATGATGTGAGGTTCGTTACGTGTCAATGACGTAGGAATGATGACGTATAAAATCAACAGGTGACGAAACATTTTGAAAAAAGTACGTCATAGATTTATAAGTTCCTGAAAACGAGTACAATTTCTGTGCTAAAAAATCAGAGGAAAGGATTCTGCATGTGTATAGGAAATGACATGATATGTACTTTGATTCATTACCACGATATAGAACTGAACGCTACTGTCCCAGCTAACACTGAACCATTCATAGATGGACAATACTAGAATCAGCAGTACTAACTAAATACAGCTGTACTATACTGCTACCAGGGGTATCTTGGCCGCACTCGTAGTATCGAGGATGATGTGCGACATTAAAAACGTAAAACTCCTATAACTCGTAGTAAAATTATTGGGGCGATTTCGTAGGGGCTTCGAGGTTTAGCAGTATATAAGAGTTACCTATTTTTATTCTTTCTGAGCTGGCATTTCTACAGATATATCATTAGTTAGCGGTTGAACATAGAACTACGAGTTATAGAGGTTTTACATTCTCAATGTAGCCAGTCTCAAAAATAGTCGGGTTTCTGATCTAACTGATACTCTGTCCTTACTATGAATAAATCCATTTGCTATTCTACATATACACAAGATCAAATTGGGACTACTGAATCCTTCCATAGTAATCTCAAGGTACTTAGAACGTAAACGCATGACGCATGATAGGGTTTTATCAATACGTGTTCCAAAACAAATGGACGTGGGAAACGACATCTGGTGAATTGATAACACTTCGTAAATAGTAACCATGAAAAATTGCGAAGCCGATCTAAAGCCATTCTAAACGTTACTAAAACCCCAAGTACTTCTGTACCAGCAAAATACTTACTACTGCTGTAGCTGACGACTTGGCCACACTCGTCATATCGAAGATGCTGTACAGGAGTACATGTACAACATCAACCACGTTGCGATAATAAAATTCCCAATTGAAATAGAAAATTCCTTGCTACTGCTTTTTGCTAGGAAATATTCAAAGAAAACATTTGAAGTTGATAAAGAACATTAAGCTTGACACACCAGGACAAATGTTGCCATTTAGTCAGTGCTGGATTACGGCTCTGCAGTCCTAAGGCACATTTGATAGGTGGCCTGATAATACAGTCAACCCTTCAACACAAAGTATCAAAAACCAGAGTAAATGAAGGATGCCATTCATTTACATAGAAAAATAAAGGAAAGTATTTTTGTGTAGCCTGGAATTTTGGCTGGCCCTGAGGCACTTGCCTTATTTGCTGAAGGGTTAATCCAGCACTGCAATTGGGATAACCACTATACCAAATGTTTTATCAATATTAAATTTCTCAATTTAGAGAAGACCTTGACAATTATATACTCCTTGGGATAGCCATACCAACCACTATACTACCCTTGGCCTAAAACAACACTGACTGAATCTAACCTTGCAAAACTTCATAAAAGACTCGTGTTTCGGGTTATTATTTTTATTACTTCATTTTACTTCTTCTTTGACACACCAACAGTTCTACCACGACGTCCTGTCGTCTTTGTATGTTGTCCTCTCACTCGCAGCCTTTCAAAAAAATATTATTCAGTTGTTAAAACGTGGAAGGTAATTAAATTAAATATGATTGCAATCAGAGTCGAGGAAATTACAGGTCCAGGGTCCCCTAAGAAGTTGGTGTAAGCATCATAGTTGGGTAAATTACAGCTCCCCTACACCAGTGTTCCCTGTAACTTCTAGTATTCATTGTGTGCAAAAAGTGCAATGTGTTGTTACTTTATATTTTAGCAGAGAAACCCACTGTATATATATATACAGCACAATCTTGAAGTGAAGTGAGGGACCGGGCCAGGTATCACTGTTTATCCAAATTAAGATGACAGCCCCCCAAAACAGGAAGCTTACCCCCAATAATGACGAAGACCCCTGTGAGCACGAATTTTCTTCATACGTTCAGTGTCTTCACGGAGTTTGTTATCGAGTTGATTTGCCAAAACCTGAAAAACAATAAAAGCTTGGACTAACAACTGGAATTTTGAAGATTCAATTGAGATGATTCTGAATTTCAGCAGAATTCAGAGTAAAGTAATTCTCATCAAATATATTTCTGAGAGATTCCACACTTAAATAATCATCATTATATTCTGCTAATTTAAAATGTATAGTTGAGAATTCATTATCCGAAAACTTCCAAAATCCGAAAGAAGTGATCATCATGTTTTATTGTACATCATCATCATCATTGTACAGTAAGTACAATACATTATTTTTATGTGAGATCTGAATTTCACCTCCATGTATGAGTGTAACATGACTAGCGTCATTACTTGTACATTTACTTAAAAAAATACTGACCTATTTCAAGGTTTCATTTTGTTTACCTGTAATCATATTCAATGCTTTGTTTTTATACCTTACATAAAACGCAATACCTGTATAGCGAAAAATCATATACAAATGGTAAACGTTCTTTAATGTGTAAGGAAACGAGCCAACAAAAGGGCAACAAAAACATGTAAAAAAAGCCCGCTTAGTTATAATAAATAAAAGTATTCCAAAATCAAAAAAAAATTGGAATCCACAACACTTTTGGTCCCAGGAAATTTGGATGAGGGATTCTCAACGGTAGTAGTCGTTACATGAATGAGTGACCCTCTATACATAGTTGAGGGGACTCTCTCTTTTATTGCAAGACCTCCGAGGTAAGGTTGTTTCATTACCTGGGTAAATTTTCCATCCTTGACATCTTTCTGTCTGTTCAAAAACCAGTCAGGGATTTTGTATTGTCTCGGATTCTGCATGATCGTAACCAATCGATCGATTTCATCGTCAGTCAGTTCTCCTGCTCGCTTTGAAAGATCAATATCTGCCTGAGAAGAACAAACAAAATAGTTTAGAAATCGGGATGTTCGACAAAAATTAGGATTTGTATTTTCTAGTCTGAAACTTCATGTTACTTTACCTAAGTCTCAATCACGTAATAATTTACATAAATTTAACAACATGACAAAGAACTTGATCCCCTTGAGATATCTCTGTATTATTTCATCGACCTTAACGTTATGTCGGACGGATGTTCTCCGTTCAGCTAGAACTCAATATATATACAGTCGTTCCTCGCTATATATAGGTTTCACTACATCGCGGATTTCATATAATATTTTATTGTATGCATTTTAATATAATATTGTATGTATTTTATTTTATGATAAATGCTGTGACGTACAGTACTAGTATGTTTAAGCGGTAAAAGTTGAAAAAAATTAAAAAACAGGTCAAATGATTGTGGGAAAGGTTAATAAGGTGAATAAGAGTGTGTGAATGATTTATTATGGTTTAAATACGTTTAAATATATTCAAATAGTTCAATAAATATGTGGTTTCTACTTCGCGAAGTTTCACCTATCGCAGGAGGCTCTGGAGCATAATTCCCGCAATAGGCGGCGAAGGATTACCGTACACTCTATGTAAGCCTAATTAGACATCTAAAATGTGAAGAATTTGATCACCTTCTTACAAATAAGGTTGCTGAATCTACGTCCGATCCCTTTAACTGACGTCATAGCGTACATGATCTTTCGACGGCCATCGATGTTGGTGTTAACAACACGAAGGATGTGCTGGAATTTTTCCGGGATTACAAGAGCCTGAAAAAAACACAGAAAAAGATCAAGTCAAAAATGTATTTTCATCTACCGCAGTTTTCTGTAAATAAGCGTTACCACTGTGTTCAATTTGCCGGTTAATGGAATATTTAGTATCAATACTTCTCTATAGCTCTGGTTTTGGTATAATTAGGCTTAGTGTCTTTTATTCTTGTTTTATTTACGGTGATGGGCAGCATAAAAGCCCTTTAGATTCATCATGGGCCTTTTTTTTAATGCTTCGCTAACCTAGCTCATTGTAATGTCACTGTGGCTAGTATTTTTAATTTTTATAATGCGTGGTGTTTAACACATCGAAATAAAGAATCACACCGTGGACATTTTTTGGACAGAGCTTATTTACGGTAAACTACTTTATGTTGCGGTCATTGTAACTATGACAAAAGCAATCAAAGTCGCTTCAAACTAGGTCAAAACGACGAGAAGCGACTCCTGAAAGTACAGATTAATCATACCGCAATTTCGAAGGAATAAACCAAAAACAATGGTAAGTTTTAGGTTTTCTTCTGAATCCAAGAAAGTATATGAACCAGGGAATAAGATTAAGGTTTGAAAGCGTTCAAATGGTAGTTTTAAAGTAAGGATTGATAAAGATAGTCAACACAACTCACCATTTTATACAACTGCACTCCGACTAAGGGAAAAAGGAACGATGAATTGCCGACGCACGGAGACGAGGTTTTCGATAGGTGGCGCTGTTCCAAAATTTCACGCACGATTGCTTTCTACGCAGCGCGTTCTCAACCTCAGCCAAATGGAACCAAAAATTTAAGCCAACACTACCCTCACCGATATTTTACTAATATTTGTAACATATTCATTATAAAAATGTAAAAAACTTAAGGGTACACGTAGATGGATACATTAAAACTCTGCAGGGTAAGCAAATGGGGGTACAGGCATTGTGAACTGGGGTCGACAGCTTATCATACACCAAGCTACAATGTATCGGCTGATTCAGATGTCTTCACTTGATTCTAGTTCTCTAGAACTAACCAGAGATCCAACATGCTCCCTCCCACACCCCGCTTCGAAAGCATTCGAAAGCAAAAAGACTGGGCCTATATGGGATATATTTCAGGATTAAGTTCTCTGTTATCGTGTATTAAAACTCAGAACATTAAGTTACTGCATTGGTCGAACATAACGTTTGTCAAGCGACGAGGAAGAAGGGAGATTACTAAAACCAAAGGTATCACTCAAGTGCGGACAAGATGTCATCTACAGCAGTGTCTTGTCTGCCCTTAGGTGGTACTTACAGGTGGTCGTGTGGTCGTGTGGTAGTTCTTGCTTTTACTTCCAGTTTTAGTATTGTCCGGAAAAAGGGCAAACTTTACCATATCCACACACCTTACATTGCTGAACCGTATTATATTGCTTATTTGTTTTATTGAATACTTTTGCATCTTAACATCAACGTAAAGCCGAAAAATGCGAAGAAAATAAATATCATCAACTGCTCTGGAGCAAAACAGTTTACAGTAGAAACCTGGAAAAAAAAATATCACATGTAACCAAGAACCTTAACAGCACATACAGGCAACCTCATCGTAACCAAATACAAGTTTACCATCATCAGAAATTATTACTTCAGCTTAAAGTGGGAAAATCCAATCCAACTCCGGGGGGGGGGAACTTCTGCATTTCAGTGGAGGAATTTGGATCACAGAGATTGGCTGATTCAAACTGTTGTAATACTGAGGCGACTGCCCCAGGGTGCAATGGGTTAGCCCCAATCATCAAATGTGCGACTCACCCCGGCTTTACCCTCCTCGTACGGAAACATTGATGTGACAATTCAGCACATTGCTGTATGAATTCCATAACATAAATCGCCAGCCACGGTCGAGAATAAAGCACAGAAATGATACATTACGGTAAACGATGATATTTCGGGGCAATTTCACTAAATTTGACGACTTTCACAGTGAATTTTTGGCATCGAATGTACACAAAGCAGGATATGCAGAAAATTGAATAATGAATTCCTTCAATGAATGCATAATTTGACAGCGTGAAGGAAACCTGGTTAGCTTTACTGCAAATGTGACGCTGCTACTAACCTTGAGGTTGCGACCTATGAACCAACCACTAGCCCTGAGGTCATTAAACAATGCCTACATGGCCAGCCTGCCCCTACATACTAATCAAGGTCCGTTTTGTTATTGCCCGTTCGCTCGAAGGTTGTAAAATGCTTGAAAGGATACAGAAATTCTTGTCCCAAAAGAATTTCCACAGTTCGAAACTTCAATACAGTCACTTGTATAAATTATTATAGACGATAATGTCTAACAGGATAACCATTCCGAGGACTAATGACTTATTTGATGTTCAAATAGATATTTTGAGCGATTCAAGTGGAGTGCTCGCTTAGCTTTCCACATTTATATTTTTTGAGTTAATTAATTCATGTTGGGAAAAAAGTATATGCTTATATCAGCAAGAAACCTGGGAACTTATACCATACATAATAATGGTATAATGAGCCTGTTTAGCGCTGATATGCTCAGCGCACCGGTTTCAGCGTAATATTTTTAGTATTTCTCCAAGGACACTTCCATTATTCACTATGTTAAACAAATATTGTACTGTACAGTCCATTATTACCAGTCTTGAATAAATATTGAACAAGAGACCCAATCCGAGAGTTCTAAAGACTTATTTGATATGTTCAGTCAGTCATTTTGAGTAATTTTTGAGGAGTGCTCGTTAGCTTCTATTTAAATAGTTCATTATCCCCTCATTTAGCAGATCAAGCATATATTTATATCATCAATGCACTAATTTTATGATGATCTTATTTCGCATTGTCTGTCCAGTGTGCTTGTAAAAAATATATGAAGAATAAGAGCAGCAATCTTTCAATTAAAATGGTGAGCTAGCGATGGGATTGACTGTACCAAGTGCTTGTACCATCCTGAGTACAATATATATTGAATTCAGTAATGCAAGACTTTTCATATTTAACTCTCACTCGTATTAATTATCTCAAGAGATAAGGCACTGTACTGTAGGTGTGGTATAGGTAATATCGGAATGAAGGGTTTGGAAATGATGTCATTGAAGTTTCAAATTGTGGAATTACTTTTAAGACAATATGTTTTGACTATTTATATTTATGAATGATTTGAGTAACTCAGTCCAGCTCGATGTAAGGTAAAATATGCAACGGCAAAACCTCTTCCTCTTCCGGCAACCTCGCGTCATCGTCGTTATTTCTCACGCAAAACATTTCGAGCCAGTCGTACCAATTGCCATTGTTTCCCCGACAACCGCTGACCCCTGTCCATTGACCCACGTCCGTTTTTTCCTCCGACAAAGAGGAACAGAACCCACCGGCATCTTCGGTCTCGGAATCGGTCGAGTCGAATGTCACCGAATCAGAAATTGGAAAAAGTTCTTGAAGTTCCATCACATCGTTTTTTCGTCTCGCTTTCCGTTTTTCGAACCCACGACGGCAACCCCCCTGGGTGCTGGGGGGCTTCGAGGACTCACCATTAAGACTAACCGAAGGCACCAATTTGGTTGGAAACTTGTCATCGTCCTGAGGTAGTTGTTCTTGTTCTGTCTTTGTTATTTCAGGCGTTGCCGTAAGTATTGCTGGATCTCTGTTTCTCGTCGCCGTTACCTTTGCTGGAGATAGTTTCGGCTTTTGCTTCAGCAACACCTCAGTTGACTTCGGTGAAAGAGATTTTCTCGTGCCCCCGAGTGGTGACGTTGTTTCAGAAGTGGAAGGTGAAGAGTCACGTTTTTCAATCTGGAAATTAATTCAGTATTGAGGTTACTACAGTAGAATTTCCATGATTAACCACTGAACGCTTTTTCATGAAAGGTGCGGAACCCTGTAGCACTTGCAGGTTGCACACGTCTGGAATAGTAGGTAATCGCTTGACTTCGTAGATAGGTGCTACGTAAGCTCAATACAATAATAATAGACCTCAGAAAGACAAGATGAACTACGTACAGTTAAACCTCGTACTACAAGTGCACAATTGTACAAGCAACTTGCTTGTACAATTGTATCGTTATTTTATTATTCACAATTGCACGTTTTCTGTTTCGAAAGACCTTAAAAAAGACATTTTGCATAGTTTTTGGAGGCTAAAACGGATCAATTAGTTTTCCTTTAATTTCAATGGGAAAAATCGCTTTGTAATAAGAGTAATTTGTAATACGAGCTCGGTCTGGGAACAAAATAAACTTGTACTGCTAGGTTCTACTATAGACTTGCTTGACACATAAACAATAAATATACGTACCTCAGAAAGCCAAGATGAACTACATATCTCTTAAATATTAGCCTTGCACAGAACATACACCCACAGGGAATTACCTGCTGTAATTGACGTGTATGAGGGTCATAGGTCAAGGTCATTCTCCTCTCTTTATTGCGAGGTCGATCGTCTAGTGATGTCAGTTCAGGGGAGGATGAATTATGGTTGACCTGAGAAATAAAAATGTCGTTTGATTGATGAGTTTTAATACATTTAAGTAGTCGTTATACCGCAGGTTATTTCTTTACATTTTTTACTACCAGAGTGACTCGGCTTTGACTATGTAGGCATGGAGCAGAAGCAGCCCAGCAAAAGAGTATAAAACGATAAATTAAAATTAGTTATCTTCATCATCAATAAGAAGTCAATGACCTATTAATAAAAGTGAATGGGTGTTTCTGTGTCTGCTGGTTCTAACCAAACAGCTGAACCGATTTGAACCAAATTTAGTGTGGTGACTTAGAGGATCCCGTCGCCGGTCATAGTCGCAATATATTATCAAATGAACTTCCCTGCAGTCTGGACACCCCCTAGCACTGCTCTAGCGGCAAAAAGTAACACACTGCTCATTCCCAACATAGATATCACAGAATAAATTTTCTTACGAATATTTTTTTCTTACGTGTTGGAATTCAAAATGAATTTAATTATTCAATTAAACTCCTAACACTAATTGTAAGACACAAAACTGTGATGAGCCCATACTATAGTGACCCCTCGAACACCAGTAGGAAAATGTCGTAGTTAGAATTTGCTGTAGGATCATCTGATGTACTTGTCATGTCACTCGTCTCTCTATATATATCATGGTTCAGTTGTTTCGTCAGTTAAATTCAGTTTAATATTAAAGAACAGGATAATTTCATTAATTCCACCCACCATTGATTGTTCTCTTTTTCTTTTCAGAGAATTATTAACCTGGCTAGGCGAGGAATCGATTGTCGGTTGAGAATTGTGATTTTTCAAGTCCGGGGAAGAAATCGGCTTCGATAAAAGTTTTTTTGTTGATGACATCACAGTGAGATTCGATTCAGATTGTGAGGTAATAATTCCAGATACATTTTTATTGTTATTGTACATGTCTTCGTGGGTATTTAGGCGTGGCGCGGGCGTCGCTGTCTGCGGCGTACGAGAAGGTGGCGAAGAACGGTCCGAACTCCTACTGCGAGATTTTTTCTTTTTATGTTTTTTTTTATTTTCTTTTAGTTTGTCATTCTGTGTTCGTTCAAGCATGTCCTCTCTCCATTTCTGGCTCCCGTTCCCTGTCGTTGTGACATTGATTTCGCTCTCGTCTTCGACGTTTGCAGAGGAAGAGTTTTGCATCTGTAGAAATAAAAGATGAAAGTTGTTATATATGTCAAATCCCGATTTCAAACCGAGATGTGAACAATCCTGAAACCAATCTGCCAATGTTTCCTCAAACTATGAGTAACGGAGTTTTCCTATAGAAGCCCTGGGCCATAATTCAAAAATTAGGGTGTGAGGAATGCAAAGTTCATTTAGAAATGAACGCACATGGGCTTATAAATGGAATAAAGCTTGTACAGCAAATGCAAGTACAGTGGTTTCAACGGTGAAGTCACTGTCGTTCATATTTTTAGTTTCTCTAATGCTATCGACAGGAATTATTCTGGGAAACTGCGGTGAGAAGGAGGAGGCAAAATAATATGTAGTCACATGGTCAAACTGATATGTAGTCAGTCGTCATTTACACTTATTTACTCAGGTAATTAATTCTGACCTTAAAAGTAAGTTTGATTCCATTTTTATTCTGATTTACAACAGACACTGTATGTTGGCCGCATCCCGGAGATTTTTTATCATTCTGAGGAGGAGAAGCCGCATCCGAAAGTTTCTTCAATTCTGGCGAAATTATATTCCTTTCCGAGGTCACTGTGCCAGGTAGCGGCGACTTCAATTTCTTTCTGTTTCCTTTATTTACTTTAGTGGTCCCATCTTTAGTTTTCTTTGATTTTTTAATGAGAGTTTCTGAATTAACACTGGTCTGGTGATTCTGTGGGAACACTGGCGGAGCTTTCGAAACATATTTTACATTGTACATGCCGACATCCGGTGGTGAAGGACTCGAACCGACGCTGTTTGGAGTTTCAGGCCTAGTCCTTGACGGAGGCTGAAAAAATTAAAGTCATACGATAAAAGTTGAAGAGAACTAGGGTCGCGTTGATTTATCGCTTGACTTTGTTTAGGCGGAAAAATCGGTTTGCTAATCGGCAACAAAGCATCAAACCAATGAACTATTTCCCAGACATTAGTCACTAAAAATTAACACTAATTGTTGCAAAAAAGCGTTAAAACCTTTATAGTATTACAAAAAATAAGAAATGTCTTCAGAGACCGATGGCCAACAGTGCTGTATATGTACAAGAATGTGTTAATGCCAAAAAATAATCCAAATTATTTAGCTAGAGTAAAAGCTGTAGGCCCGAATATCATAAAATCATGTTTCTTGGAAGTTTATTATACTGATATTAACAGCAAAATATGCACTGCATTTGTTACAGCTGGGTTTGATTAACGCCTTATTTAAAGGCTATTTTGACCACTGTATGTTATGTCTGTGGTTATATCAAGCGATTTTACTAGCATTGAGCAACTCATGTTTTGCCAGCATATATCCAGAATTCTGTTATCTCTGTATATAATATAACTTTTGAAGTAGTTTCCACTCACCCATGTAGATATCATGTTTGTAGCCTGTGATTTCAGGCAATTAATCGTTTTTGACGATTTTATTTTAGCCTTGGACCAGGAGTCAAATAATAAAGTCCAGAATATTTAAATCAAATTACTAAATTTCATTCAGATAATTACCAGCTGAGAATTGCCTTGTTTTATCAACTGTTGCCATGATTTTATTAAATTTTTCGCACGTTTTGCAAGAGAAGCGTCCTTTGCTGCCTTACGAATTATGTTTACGTAACGACCCAGACGGGTTTTCTGCAAAAAAGAGAAGTGAATGTTTGAAACCAGGAATAAACGTTGTTTAATCCCGGATAGCCGGATTTTAAAATATCCGAACAGTAAATCCTTGTCCATAATAACAGGGTGATAGGTATTCATTATCAAGAAATCAACATTTATTAAACCTATACCAGACACAATATAAAAAAACTTTTATGTAATATCAAATATGAGTGTATTTTTTTTTCTACAAAGTAAATTATCGGGATAGCATTTCGCTATTTTTTCTATAGTTCTAGTCTAAGTGAAGAGACTTAATTCGGTTTTGGGAGGAAGTGTGCGAAATAAACTGTTGGACGAAGAAATATGGATACAGTGAGCATTTGTAAGAACGGACTGATAGTTTTCCTCGTTATTTCTACATTGAATTGAAGGTAAAATAATGGAAGAGCTGGATTACTTCCAAATCTTCTTTTGATACTGATATCTTCTCCAATAACGATATAACATCTGATGCGACTGTCATATCTCGGATCTGAAAAGGGATTGAGATTTTTAAACACTGAATAAAGTGCTTCTTCTTCAATAGGGAGTCTGGAAGAAGATTATCGACCAGCAATTCCTGGCAATTGACTAACAGTAGAGAGTGAATTCCTTCTACTATACCAATTGTTATTTAATGCAGACAAAAGAGATATGGTAGATACATAAATCTTATTAAAAAAATCACCTAAATTGAAAACTTGAATAATAGCGAGGTCAGTTACAAAGGTCAAATGTACGTGTAAGTTATATTAAGGTGAACCATTTATATTTGGTAACTGTCCGATGATAAATGATTATTTCTTGTGCAATCTGACTTCACATCTGTATAACTGATTAGATTTCATCTTTAATTTAGAGGTTTATCATGGAACGGAACCCAACTGCAGTTAAACATTTTATACTACTGAAAGAACCGGAGCTTATTGCTACATAGTCAGTGTGAGAAGGGATCTAAACAGCGCTACGCGACATATTATATTCGGTGTTACATGTGTATAGGAAATGACATGTATTTTGATCTATTCACATGATCGAGAATTGAAAACAAGTCTTCACACCATTTATGTCTTTTTTCCGAACTAAGTTAATCTAACAGAACAGAAACAAGGTTATTGGTGCAAAGTCAAGACCAAAGTAACTCTGGCTCCTTCTGTTCTGTTAGATTAACTTAGGAAGTGGTTAGAGCATGGATTGATTTGAACTTGCTTTTGTATACCAAATCCCAACTGCTATAATTAAAGTTCGGTAAAATCTGTTGACCAGATGACAAAGAAAACTAAGTGGAAAACTGAGAAAATTACCCTCGACTTAAGCTTTTGTATAATGTTTCTACAATCAATATCATATACTAATATAACAAAAGGAATTGATAGATATCGCCTCTAACACATTAGCTCTACCATATTGTCATTGTACTGTGAATTACTAATGCTATAAGAAAGCAGGTCAACAAAGAAGGCATATAACCCTAACTATTGAGGCAGCTACTACATATTTTAGGAATTCGGCTGAATGCTAGCAAATTGAGAACGGAAAAAACTCACGATTCCATTGTCGTCGATTACTCTCACGAGTCGCTCCTTAATTTCGAACACCGTGAGCGGCATTTCCGTACAATTTCGACTAATTCACATAAGCATTCCCACAATACGTCTTTCCTTGATGAGTGACAGACATGTTGTAAGGTGATGCTGCATTGTGGGTAATAAACATCACCGATCAGTAAGTTCAACCACGAGGCGGCGCTATTTTCTATTACGTCATGATGACCAACGAATTCGGACAATACTAATGGGAGAGTTGCTCAATGGATAGCGAGCTCGTCTCGTAATCGAGAGGTTGCGGGTTCGAGCATCGCCAGAGCCTTCTCCGTGTCCTTGAGCAACGCACACTCGTCGATGACTCTGGATAATACCATCTCAAAAGCACCCGAATAACAGCAAGGGAGCTTTTAAACAAAAAATTCTATGTTTATGGGTAGAAAGAGTCGCTATCGAATGCGTCTCCCGACCTAAAGTTTTAAAACCCCGTCAGAATCATCTCCATGTATTTGAGCAAGACACAATAACTTATCTCACAAACGAACCCAGCTGTTCAATAGGCAACTGGCAACTACAGTATAACCTTTTAGGTTCATCATTTCGGTAATTGAATGATTAATTTATTTTAGAATGGTGATACGAAGGTACCGCAGGGTGAGAATTAAAAATAAATTCTAAATCATTGACCTACAGTGTATGAAAAATAAATGCTTCCCTAATTATTACCACTAGAGAGCTAGTGCTAAGTGTGACACCTAAATCAATCGTGACAGTTGCAATAAAAAGATATGAACCATGACGATGCGTCATGATTTTACGTTTTCATGTTCTACGTCACAAAATTCTATTCCCGGTCTACGAAAATCACTTTTCTACAGTTTGTTGAATTATACGTGAAATTTTCGAACTATCATCTGCGTTTGACCTTTGAACAAACATGTCCTATGCAACCCAATCTGCCAATTGATTTTTTGCCCCCTTGCTCAATGAAATTATATCATTCGACTTCCTACCTGTCAATCGGGGCTGGATTTAACTGTCTGTAGGATCTAGACCATATACAATACTCAAACTCATCATTGCACCCCCAATATGACCGTATAGAATAGAAAAGCAAACGAAACACAGTAAAATCACGCTCTCCACACTTGAAACAATGCTATACGCTGGTAGGAAGCGACAAATTAGTTTCAGTCATCCCACAGATACCAGAGAGTCCTAGACCAATGGTAAATCCCACCCATATACATCACACTGCTCTCTTTCAAACACTGATCCACTGAAATAACAGGTGCTTATTACTACATAGTTAGTGAAAGAGAGAGTCTATGACATATGTACTTTGATTCTTGCCCACGATCAAGAATTAAACGCTGCAACTTTACCATATTCCAGTCACTCGAAAGTACTCATAAATACACTTCATTATGCCACAAAGAGCATGCACAACATTTCAAAAACAACATGCGAGTAAAAAACAATAACTAAAGCTTTAATTATTTCAATCTAAATTCATTCATAAAAAAAAAACAAAGTATTTTACTATTTCGTCAGGTACATCAAATCAGTTCAAACGAACCGGGGTCGTAGCAACAAGCTTTGACTGTATTGAGGGCATTTAATTGTGTTATTTTCACATTCAATTAGGTAAATTTCACATTGATGGTAAAGTTTATCGATAGGGGTTCGGAATATAAAGTCTGGGGACGGATTAATTCACTTTCCATTATTTCTAATAGGAAAAATTGATTCAGACTTTGAACAATTCAGAGTTCACGAGGTCTCCTGGAACGAAATACAAGGCTCTGCTGTATCTATGTTTCTTTATCTAAAAGTTTATTTTTCACTCTTCCACCAAAGACAGATTTCATTCTGTTCTCTTCTACTAAAACGATTGAAAATATCAGCATTGCCACGGCGACTGTGGTAAGCAGGCACCTGAGACCGAGCATCCATTTTGGATAATCTCCGAACAGCCTCAAATCATTGTAGAGTGCCAAAGTTAAGCCGCTGCTGACCTGAAGGCAAAATGAGGAGCAATTTGAATGACCTATTTTGCAATGGGATCGACAATCAAAATCTTCTAAGGCTGGCCTAGGTCAGGGGTCTCCTTAGTTTTTTATGGACGGGCCGCATTATGCATTATTTCAGTTTCGCGGGCCAAAGAAAAAAGTAACACACTTGCTACTCACTACACAGCCGCTCACGAGACTATAATCTCTCTTAATTACGTCACAAACCTAACTCTTACATGCAATGAAACACGAGAAGTAACTACACAGACTACAAAATGGCCAAATATTCAAATCTCCCTAATACATTTTCAAAGAAAAAACATCACCTGCGAAATCGTTTTTAATTTTCAATGTTGATAAATATGATAGATATATGCACAGCACATATTATATGTGATATTCTATATCTGAATAATTTTAAATGGATTAAAAACGTTCAAACAGAAATGTATTATGTTTCGAGTTTATATATATCTTATGCCCAGAAAGTGATAAGCAAGGTCACCTCCTGTCCCAAGTTCCCTGGATGAATGATCTGCTAGTTACTAGTAAATGTGACTTACCATTACCAATCCAGCAGTTAAATCCGGTAGTAATATTCCACCCCATGCAATCATGGATGGAACTGTGCTCTGTAGAATACTTCTCCAGGTAACAAGTTCTGGTGTACCTGGAAAATTTGCACATGAATCAGATGACAGTACAGAGGGTGTTACTATAGAATGTGCTATACATCAGTGGCAGAGAATTTATAGCCAGTCCACGAAAGATTTCAACATGCTTTCACCCGACTATACTGCTACAATTCTGGGAATTCCACTGTTACGTGGTGAGAACGCGACAAGTATAGACAAAGTGTGCGGCTGCTGAATGCCAGTGTCTAAGACACGTTACGAGAATTGTTTAATCACGCTTGTGGGTATTGTTTTTCAATATTGTGTTTCGGAAAACGAAATATTCCTTTCGTAAAATTTGAAACCCTACAAAATGGATAACAGGAACAACGCCAGAGTCTTTCTGTGCATATCTTTAAATTTATCACACAGTAATTAATGATGCTGGAACAACTTACCATATTTATAAGGTAGTACGAAACCCCATCTGATTCCTCCAACAAAAGATAATATAACAGCACCGTATGCAAGTTGTGCAGAAATCATGAGAGGATGAAACGAAGAAGCGTAGAAGTAAAGATAAGACGGTGCTGCGATGAATGGAATCAAACCTGATAAATAGGAAAATTTGAATTAAAATCAAAGATTGAAGTATTGAATTTTTCCAGTTAATAAAACAGAATTTGAAGAGTTATTATTTGTTCTAATTCGAAATGAGTGCCCATGTCTACTGTACAGTACAATATTTGTGTAAATTAGTGTATAAGTGCCTGTAAAACCACTGTACTGCATTTTCTAAGTGCTGTACCCCCTTCTAATTCGAAATGAGAGCCCATGTCACCTTGCTAGTATTCTACAATACAATATTTGTGTAACCTTATGTACAAGTTAGATTCAAGTCAAATAATACTCTTTGGTCTCTATTATTTACTAACCTGCTACTCCAAAAACCAGGGCAGGAGCTGGCGCTCTCCACGTTTGAAACAACGAACTAAAATATCCTTCCGGTTCTTTCTTCCATATCGAAGTTTTATTTTCATTTAGATTCGCAGATAATTCCCTGATCTGTTCCTGTGTTATTCTGCATGTAGTCAAATCATCACGTTTTTGCCCAAGTTTAAATGTTTTGGAAATCCTACTGCTCAGAGTCAGATATGATCTTCCATTCTGCAGGTGTAGGCTTTGTAAGATTAGAAATGATTTCTTGATTGGAAAAAGCAGTCGGTTCCGTGTACATAATCGTGAACTAAGTAACATATTTAAAAATCTGGATTACAATAATTCAAATTCAATTTAGGCTAGAAGCTTGTGAATGTATTTTGAATCGGGTTTCTGACGAACTTGCTAAATGAATGCTCAAGATATTAAATGAGCAATGGAAAGTAAAGAACGTAATTTTATCAGGTACAAATTAATATAATTTCAATATCTGTCTGATCTCTATTAAACTAGAATGGCGCCAAGGACCCCAATCTTTTGAAAAATCCAGATTCCCCACCCCAGGGTCTCATTGGTGGCATTTTTAGGGTTATTATAGGCAGAATTTTAGGGATGGTTCATAACAGTATGATGTATATTCTGACAAAGTTTGAGATTGACACGGCAACTGTGAGGGGTCCAATTTGGCTGGGACAGATAATGGGCACATTTGGCATAATAATTGATTCGCTTTTCTTTTTATTTCTGCGAAGTTTTAATCATAAATTTGTATTGCAGGATGTTTCCAAACGTACAAAATATTCAATTGAAATTAATTCAGTATTGTATTATCGATAATGCCCGAACAATATAAAATTTACTATATCGGGCATAATTGGCATAGCCACTAAAAATTGGGTGGTGAGTTCCCTGCATTATCTACGCATCAATCTACAGCTGTACCACTAGTCCATTCGAAAATAGCCGGTTTTCTGGATGCCGGATAAATGTTTGTTACCCGTCAGTTATTCAGGTTCAATTAATACATAATAACGCATATTGTACATGATATAAAACTGAAAAAATTAATCTCGTTTCCCCTGCGATCACCTTGGAAAAGGTCAAGGGTGGTTCCGCAAGAATAATATTGAATACTCCAAGCCTTCAAGTAATGGTATTACTAGAGAATTACTTCTCATGAGATCTTAAAGAAAATCTCTCATTACCATTAAAAGGAAAAGACAAACCATCATTGATTCATATTGTCGTGTGTGCAGCTATGTTAGTGTGGAATTGCTCAAAACAGATCAAAATTCCGAATACACAAAGTTTATTTAATCACTTTCCGGGGTTTCCATATTCACCAAATTAAAAGGATAAATTATATTTTCTAACTCAAAAAAAACAAGACATCTCTGTTCTACAATATCAATTTGATTAGAATTAAGTAGTTTTATATTGCTGTAATATGTGCACAATCAATAGCCACTGAATATAATATCAATTATGCATAAAACATATTCAATGCTATACTGTGAAGCTTCTGTTATTAAAAGCACAGAAAAATATAGCGGAAACGGCGAAATTAAAGTACAATAGCCACTGAATATAATATCAATTATGCATAAAACATATTCAATGCTATACTGTGAAGCTTCTGTTATTAAAAGCACAAAAAATACAGTGGAAAAGGCGAAATTAAAGTACAATAGCCACTGAATATAATATCAATTATGCATAAAACATATTCAATGCTATACTGTTAAGCTTGTTATTAAAAACACAAAAAATACAGTGGAAAAGGCGAAATTAAAGTACAATAGCCACTGAATATAATATCAATTAGGCATAAAACATATTCAATGCTATACTGTGAAGCTTCTGTTATTAAAAACACAAAAAATACAGTGGAAAATGCGAAATTCAAGTACAATAGCCACTGAATATAATATCAATTAGGCATAAAATATATTCAATGCGATACTGTGAAGCTTCTGTTAGGGAAAACACAAAAAATACAGTGGAAAAGGCGAAATAGAAAGCAGTCATGGATTATATGTAAAGCAAGAAGTCTTAAGCAATAATAATCACTTAAGCAAATGAATAATCACGGGAGTCTGCTGGAGGTGGCAAACGGGGCAGGTCCCCTACTCTGATTCAGAAGCCATATAGATACTTCATTGTATAACTGCTGATATTTCATTCCTAATTGCGGTTAGTTAGTACATTACTT
The DNA here is from genome assembly GCA_013436055.1 of Halocynthia roretzi. Classification (NCBI taxonomy): domain Eukaryota; kingdom Metazoa; phylum Chordata; class Ascidiacea; order Stolidobranchia; family Pyuridae; genus Halocynthia; species Halocynthia roretzi. The sequence goes on from QRAM01000413.1 coordinate 83,933, forward strand.
AAAGTTTAACTGTTCCTTGTTCGGTTTTATCCATGGTAAATTTATTCTCTTACACCTCCAATAAGCAAGCAACCTAAGGAGTAATTTTTAATATATGACAGAATTATTTCCTTTCGACCACCAATAAAAAAGTCATAGCAGATGCCCCAGTGAATTAAAACTTCTTCAAGAACAAAGTTGAGATTAATTTTGTTTATATCGAACCCGTTTATCTTTGAAATTATTCAATCATGCGATGATACATTTCTGCTTTTTCTTTCCTTTCTTCTGGAGATAAAAAAATCAAATTAATGAATAACCGATTCTTGTAGTGGCAGAGGCCACTACTAAAACATCGCCAAGCATCACCTCGATGCTTTTGTAGGCATAAATAACAAATTAATTAACGACTTATAGGATTTGGTAAATGATGATGATGATAGTCGTGGCTTCAATAACAAATTAATGACTCAAAGAATAAAGAACAAGCTAAAAAAGTATGGCGCACGTTCACATCCCGAATCCACTTTCACTGAATATACCCATCTACGAAGTCGCCCCCCAATTGTTAGTAAATGGTTGAGCATTGTACTACGAGTTATAGAGGTTTTAATTTTTAATGTCGCACATCGTCCTCGATACTACGAGTGCGGACCTGGTAGCAGTATAGTACAGCTGTATTTAGTTAGTACTGTTGGTTTTCGTATTGTCCATCTATGAATGGTTCAGTGTTAGCTGGGACAGTAGCGTTCAGTTCTATATCGTGGTAATGAATCAAAATACATATCATGTCATTTCCAATACACATGCATAATCCTTTCCTCTGATTTTTTGACAAGGAAAAATATCAACAAGCAGTGAAATTAGAAATAAAATGAATATTTTACCTTTCTTTCCATGAAAATGTATCCACCATCTTCATTTATTCCGAGGCATATATTTAGCCCCTGATTAAAAGAATGATGAAAATTTAGTAATTATTTCAGATCAGATCTATTCGCTGATTGATCTATATTCGCTACTTTCATTGATGAAGTCATGAACTGGGTTCCGCGGTCCGCGAAGCCGTTTTAGAGGGACAGCAAAGTACATTGAATTGTACGAAATGAACTGGAGCAATCTTGAACCACCATAGCATTAAAGTATTTTGACTGGCAGTTCAGCGTCATGATAATTCAATATATCTTTTTATGGGACCGCGAATCATTAAAAAAAAATTCAGGGGACCGCTACGCAATTATTTTGAAAAAGTTTGAGAAACACTGCTCCAAGACAACATGAGACTTCCTTACCTTACCATAGCTACCCTGACAGTTATATCATTTTCAACTGTTAATGTGATCTTGTGAATAGTGTATAGTATTTACTAAGCCAAAGTTTTTCGTTCATTGATATCACGAATTCCCGCTGGTAATGAAGTAATTTTGATTATGATCGTGACCCTATTACCTCTGGGTATAGAGTTTAGCCTACCTGGACTAATACATAATCTGGCTCTGAACAGATAGACAGTATATGTAATATACAATATATATGTATATAACAAGTGAATAAAAGATTTACAGTATCCCACAAACTCCAGCCTGCAAATTAAGAAGGTATTAAATAATACTATCTACTACATGATTAAATATGAAGCTACATTGCCAAATAATTTTTCTACTATCAACTAACTTCTGAATGAGTATTTCCATCAAATATTTAACCCATTATATTGTCAAGGTCACATAACGCAATTAACCCTCAATTCCAGTATTCTCTTGCTACTATATTAATTCGGCAGGGCATGCATGCTAATACTAATGCTTACCTGGTGTTCTGGTGAACTGAGTAAATCTTGCAGAGTTTTTTGTTGATCTGAACTCAGCATCCATCCTTGAACAGATATCCCTTTAGTGACGAGAGGAAGAAGTTTGCACAAACAGGAAAACAACTCTTCATCTGATACACAAGCTTCAGAACGGTCAAGTACAATCACACGCAGCTGTAACAAAGTTAACAAAGTATTTGAACTATTTAGCAAAAATAATTACAGTGGGACCTCTATTTTCCAACTGCCAGAATTTTTTATATCCAGCTCCGAAGATCGTTAGAAATGTAACTTGAACAGGGAGTCAGTTATTATACTCAGTGATAAATACATGAAAAAAATAGGATAGCCTGCGTTTCATCATATTGTTATTCAGTATGCTGTTTTTTATTTATTCAAAAGGTCTGAAATTCTGTATAAACAATAAACCAAGTCATTTGTGGGAGCTATTTGACTGTATTAGGGCATTCAATTGTGCC
>QRAM01000414.1:0-21213 GCA_013436055.1 Halocynthia roretzi
CAATATGCAAAACAAGATATCATGTTCAAAATTGTCATGAGGTAATGTTTCAATTAATTCTTTTGCTCGGTATGACTTTAACTTAGCTATAACATGTTACTGCAATATATCTAATTATATTAATTCTAATTAGTGGTAATTACCAGCTTGTACGGCACGACGAATATCTGTATTTATGCCATTAATGGCGGGTTGTGGATTCGAATTTATTTTGATATCGTGAACTCTTTCGTTTGACGTGGTGTTACCCGAAGCCAAGAACTGTAAAACATTATTCATGAACAATCTGATCTTGTTTATTATTGTTATCAATATATTTGTAGAAATATTTTGATGGGTTAAAGTTGAATGAAGATATGAAGGATTATTTCAAATTATAATATTTCCTCATTTTATTATTATTCAGAACACGTTGTGATTAAAATATAATTGATGTAGTCAATTGAAATGTTAATGCACGGTATTTATAACAATAATGTAGTTACCGTAAAAATGCACCCACAGAAAACTCTCCGAATTTAACGAAACAAATGGAAGAGTTCAAAACTAACCTTGAGGAGGGCTTCATCGCGGGATGCAATTTCAACTCCGATAGATACGATGCCAGCGTCCCGTATAAGTTGTGCATTCGTCATGAATGTGGCTCTGTTTCGAGTAACTACACTGCAAAATAAAATTTTGATCTTGATTTATGAAGCGAAATTTGGTTTTATACAAGAAGCATAATTGCACAAGGAGTGTAACTTGATAGTTCATGACATGACAATATCAGATCAAGACTTGAGCTATTATATCTGTTGAATACAACTAGAACTACCAAATTGTCACGAAACACTATTTCATTTCCCTTAACTGGTCTTGAGACTTGTTTGTTCAAGTACAAACATTATACGGATATTTATTCCTCTGATATTTTCCTTAAGTCAACTTCAATCACGATTCTACTACCAAGGAAACCCGTATGCAGAGCAAGCTCTCCTGATCTGGATATACCATTGCATGTTCTTTTATACTTACGAAGATGTTATCATAAGAACAAGAACTTGAAGTGAACCGCAGCTAGTAGCACCAGATATTTCTGAGGCTTCAAATACATTCTTGGCGGTAAGTAGGGTGTTTGGTATATTTCGGATGAATTGACCTGGTACTATCGTTTCGTCCACAGCAGCCTGTAAAAAAGTAACATGTACTTTAATTTAGTAGGGTACATCGATATGTAGTATAAAGTTGGTACAGGTGGTACTACAGGCCTCAGTATTGTCATAGCAGCCTTAGGTACGTATTCGCCACCAGGTGGCAGCATGTTATTTAGTGCCCCAGAAATATCTTTAGCTTTGTTTGACATTACCTTCGTCGTTTTCACATTTTATTTCATAGAATTACAGTACAATGTCTTATNGCCTTAGGTACGTATTCGCCACCAGGTGGCAGCATGTTATTTAGCGCCAGAAATATCTTTAGCTTTGTTTGACAATAAAAAAATTTCTTCGTCGTTTTCACATTTTATTTCACAAAATTACAGTACAATGTCTTATTTCAGGCCACTGGGTGGAATAATCAACTGGTTTAATAATAACTTGGAAACTTGGTCCATTATATTTGTCATAGCTTGACAAGTTCATTCTAGATATATTACTTCGAATTCTGTTTGGTTGTATTGTGCCAGAGGAACAACGATAACTGTAGGGTTCTTCGCATAAACGACAGCTGCCTTGAAATTTTCCACATCTCCGATAAGTATTTCGGCTTCGGCAGCTACCTGTTTAACCAAGGTGATGGATGTTTCAATTTCAAATACGTGATACGAGGGATCGATCAAGAAAACCAGATCTAACTTGAATTCAGCGTCTGAAAGGAAACAAATTAAGTAAGAATATAGTTCAGTGATGTTGAGAATTTAATGTTGTAGTATGACGATATCCAGGAAAAAGCCATTACGTACAGTGACAGTACAAAATAACCACTTTTGCATTCTACTTTTTTTTAAATGAACAATTATACTGAATTAGAAACTAGAGCGACTCAGCTCACCAGAGAAGTTTTTGACGGGATTAGTGCATGCGTTTCGTCAATAATATCGGGAATATTTGTGTAATTTTCAAGTTGGCCCATTCCATTTAATTTCTGTAAGATGAGAATGCGATCTTATTGAATATATTTTAGTTTGAGTTCTTTCATTAAAAGACGTCTGAATCTGTTTTGAATGACACTTGCATTCTACATCTGTGACGTCATAATTTTTGTTTGAATAGGCAACAGTAAAATCAGTTGTACCAGGTAAATACTGCATACCACTGTACCAAACCGGGCTAACAGGGTGATGATGATGTGCGACATTAATAACAATTATCGTTTTTAATGTCGCACATCATCCTCGATACAACGAGTGCTACAACTACAGCAGTATTATATAGTCGGGACACGTTACTGCTTTTGCTGCTGTATTGAACGTTTCAATTTCTCTCGTATTTCTTTTTACGCGAGAGAAGTTAGGAGAAAAAGGTATTTCATGAATCGTTTGACTCTCGCTTAGTAGTCGTTCTCTCGTAATAGCTGGCCGTGTGCTAGGTCCGTCCTCTCATGTAATGTTTATCAACATGCTATTGTACAGTAATCTCTACAGTAAACATCCTCAATTTATAAGGGATTGCTTAAAGAAGGTTTAAAACTGAGTATTCTTCCCATTAATCTTATTAAGTTTTAAACATCAAACAATACAGGAACTGTAGCACATAGCTCTCAACATGAGCCTAGTGTTTCGACACTGACCTAATTCAGGCCTTTCCAACCTTTTATCGCTGTGGACCCCGAAGCGCTGATGTACCCAGGATTTTTTTTTGGGTTGGTCAAATTATACTACTTGCTGCTTAATATAACTACCTAATCTTAGTGTACTTAGTATTTGATAAAAAGCGTACAAGGATCCCACATCCTTATTTCGTTTATTTCAGTTTATCAGTTTTTTGGACCCGCTTTAATTGCACTGTGGATCCCGTTGGGAAGCCCTGTCGTATACGAATAAATGAATGAACCACACAACTGCATAATCTGCTCATCGTGATAAAGAATATTACTACATTTTCTACTTACTCCGAATTTGTGTTTATTCATTATCTGTAGTTATTTTCACATGTCACACATTCAGCGCTGAAAATTGACTGGACACGACCAGCTTATTGAAACCCGTAGATGGGTGAAAGAGTTTAAAATACATTTTCAGAAATTTGTCCGTTATATCGGCAGTAGTGGACAATTTTTACTCGGCATTCCTAGCCTACCTGGTATGCATAAATGCCCGTATTACCAGACCGTTCCTATGCATTAGAGTAATTTACTGCTCAAATATAATTAAGAAAGGTACTTACTTGTTACACTGATGTTGATGGATGCAAAACACATACAAGACAACAGAAATGCAGTCACAGTTGGAGACATCGTACTTACAGTTCTTACTATCTATAGTTACAATCAAACAAACGTTTCAACCTCTCTGTATCGTACCTGAATCGTAATAACAAGGAGTGCCCTGCTACCGCTGTATTAATGCAATTTGCTAGTCATCGTTCCTCGGCATGTATTTTAGTCGGCTGAGAAGGAAGCGCGCAGCCAAATACCATACGATTTATGTATAGCTCCGTGTGATGGGGTGAAATATACATTAAATTAATTACGTTAGTCATTGCATTATGCCAGAAATTCAAAGAGGGGGGGGGGGCTAATTTGACCGTTGAGGCTTTGTTTATATAGATAGACATTCATTTACGAATATGCGTTGTATTTGATCATAGTTGGCGTAAACTATTCATTAACCCAGATTTATTTTCATATCTCGAATGTTTGTAAGATGTAGCCGATGCTGTGGTAATTGTGATTTTATAATACGATTGCAAAATCACTATTCGATATCTAACGCTTTGCATTCGTCTATTTAATCAGTTGTTATTTCCTTCGATGTAGCGAGCTGCGCCATTACAAAATATCTGCATCCTGTTGCAAGATACCGAGCTCCTCCGTTACTTAACTTCTATCTGATGCAATAGGTTGAGGATGCAAAACAGGATACAAAGATTTTGTAACAGCTCAGCTACCTCTACGTGAGAGGAAATAACAGCAGATAAAACAATGTTAAAGCAAGCGGTGTAGAATGATTTCATTTCACAATAAACAGATTGTGTAATTGGGATTCCATCGACAGCGTTGAAGGCTGCAGAATGTTTGCAGGTACAGGATACGCAGGTTGCTGCAATGGAGTTATTCAGCAGTCTATATGTGTGTAAGGTTCCTATAAATACATACTACATCACCTTTCACAACGTCATTAACCAGAATATTTTGCTTTGTTGTGAAAGAACGTACATCATTGTAGCACGACAATACTATGTCGTACGGTTACTTCATTTTGTCGTTGAATTAGGATCGAAGTCCTGTAGTATTATCGAAATATGACAAACAATTCACCAGTGCATATTATTCTCCATGGTTTATACGAGTAAATCGTTACATTAGTTCTTTGTTTAACTGATGGAAAACGTTCGCATAGTCTAAATATTGAATTATTTCAAGCATGGTGTTGATATTTTTTCTCGTTGCAGCTCCGTATAAGAAACAGCTGAAATATTATGCTATACCAGAACAAGAAATATCGAGAAACGGTGCTGTTTGTCCCGTGCAGTCAGATTTCCTATCAAGCTATTACCACTAGAGCGCAAAACAGACAAGCATTTTAACTCGTGATTATCACTTTCTAAACAAAATTTAAATTAGGTAAACACTAAATATGAGATAATAGCTTACGTGAACCTAACTCTATAACAAAATAATTAAATGGTTCGTTTGGTATTAAAGGTTAATTTATATTTTATATTCATTGTCTACAAGTTCCTTTCTAGTGGTTTTAATGTATTTTCACACTAGTGCATGCAGTGCAGTTTCGGTTGAATACCTGATACCAGGGTTATCTTGTCCGCACTTGTTGTATCGAAGATGACGTAAAATCTCTATAACTCGTATTAAAATGCTAAGTTACGATTGGGGCGATTTCGTAAGGTCGTTAATGAACAGTGTTAATTAGAATTATATTTTTATTTTCTTTATAAGCTGAGCTTTCTTCGTGCAGCCGGCACAGAATGCGGCCAAGGTAACCCTGGTTTGGTAGCATTGTGATACAGCTGTATTTAGTATCTATCTCGTACAGGGGTATTTGGGGGTAGAATCATCTTATATCGGAAGATCCCGGTGATTTTTGGTATTTTACTTCATGCAACAGCATATTTGTGGCCCAACGTTGCGCTCGTCTGATGTACGGTTTACAATCAATACGACTATCACGTTGTATGTGTCATATTTAAGGTAGAATAAAATTAAAACCAACTTACCCAACCCAGTACATCTCGATAATGTTCTCGGTTGACAGATGAAGTCGTATTTGTATAAAAATTTCTATTTATTTTTGCAAGAAAACGAAATTGTTTGATAAAATTTCACAAGCGTTGGAGTTTGTAGCTTTTTCAAAGGCAATGTCATCTCGTTACACAATCAAGACCGAGATCACATTGGACGACCAATGTAATTGTGAAACTTGCGGAAAAACTTTCTCACATCCAAGACATCTATCTAAACACAGGCAAACTCATACGAATGAAAAACCATTCGGGTGCGAAGTGTGCGAAAAAACATTCACCCTGCGAAGATATTACATCGTTCACATGAAAACTCATACAACCGAGAAAGATTACAAGTGCAACATATGTGATAAAACGTTCACCCTGAAAAGATATTGTACTGAACATATGCGAACTCACGTGCAGAAAAAGAGATACACGTGTCAGGTGTGTGAAAAAACTTTTGTGACAGGAAGAAACTGCCGAAAACATATGAAAAGTCACATTCTGCAGGGTCAGTATCACTGTGAATTCTGCGATAGAATTTTCACTCGTCCTGGGTACCTCGAACGTCACACGAGAACCCACACAAACAAAAAAGTGTTCCAATGTCAAGTATGTGAGAAATCGTTTTCATATAAGACTCACTGCGTCGCTCACATGCGGATTCACACGGAAGATAAACCATACAAATGTGAAATGTGTGAAAAAATGTTTACGCAGAAAGGAAATTGCGTGGAACACATGAGGATTCACACGAGAGAACGACCATTCAAATGTGACGTTTGCGGTAAAGCGTTTGCTAAAAAATGTAATTTCTCGCGACATAAAATTGCACTGCATCGGAGAGGTGATTCAGACAGTTGCAAAAGTAATTGTTCAAATTCAAAATTTGAAAAGGAAACTGGATAAAATAATGAATAGGAACACTGGTTGTATATAAAATATTCACAAAAGTATGATTGGGGAAAAACGTAGACTACGGAAGCTTGTTCATTGCTTGCAACCACTCGGGTCAGAAAAAGCAGAGACCCCACTCATCTAGTTGCGATCGGAGAGTTCTTTTTCCAAATATTTTCCATTCATAAAAAATAAATTCAGATTATTTTTTACTATCAATGTAGTCGATATTTTACAACTGTCGGTGATGGGAAATATTTCCACAGACATTGGAGTAAATATATCAAAGTTCCACATTGAATCTGTCTGGGATTTTTCGATCGGAGAGAGTTACTCAGTTGAAGAGTATAATATATACAGCAATACCTCACTTAATGCTTATGATACGCTCCTGAGGACAGAGTGCTAGATACATGTATATATATCCACGGATATGTATGTGTATCCGTGCTAATTAATGACATTTTATCATTTGTGTGTATGAGATTAGGTTTCTTTATGATATATCAGTTGAATATTTTCCAAATAAGGTCAAAGGAATATACTTCCGCCATCATATCAAAAATTATACCTTAAATTGCTTATTGAAGGTGTTGAAGATTCAATGATTATTTAGCCTTAATAAAACCGAACAACATAAAGCTTTCAGTAATGTACCAACTAGCTGCACAGTACAGTATGAATTATCAATAGTAGTACAATACAAGTAGCTGTATAGCTCCGAATATGGAGTGAGTCTATAGCGACAGCTTTATTGATTCCTTGTGATAATAAGTTGACGGCTGAAGCCAATAACCTATATAGTTGCAATGCTAGCATGGAACATGTAAATGACTAAGAATACAAAACATGACGATACAATTGTATATGATGATGATGAGAAACGCTATTTCCTGTATACTGTACTAGATACAGTAAAAAAGAGGTAGCGTGATAAGATTAACGCTAGAGCAAGGTGATGTAATATGTAATTCTCAAAGAATGGTGAGACGTGTCGATAAAAAACTTATGTGGAATTGAATATCAAAACTGAATAGTGAATAACTGTTCTGGATTGATCTCGATGAAGCCTTCCTAACACGCACTATTCCAGTCTACGTAACCCAGCGAGGCGCAGTTCAGATATACGGATCATCATCCTTTGTAATCGGGAATGTATTATTATCCATTACAGTAATCCCTCACCTATCGCGGGTAATGCGTTCGAAAGCCTCCAGCGATAGGTGAAAATCCGCGAAGTAGGAACCATATATTTTACTTAATTATTGAAATATATTTAAACGTATTTTAAACCATTATAATTCATTCACACACTCCCATTCATCTTTCCCACAATCATTTCACCGGTTATTTAATTTTTTCAAACTTTTAGTGCGAGGAAGGGACGACTGTACATGGCCATGACTTATGACTCTGGCCCTCATTTTGCTAACTGGAAACAAAATAGACCGAAAATTTCTGAAGATAGTAGAAAATGTTTAACTGCGGTTTGGTTTCGTCACTTAATTGATCTTCAGCTTACAAGTAAAATGTAATTTTACTTGCTCGAAACTTGACAAAGAAAATCTAATAAGCGTCTCTTTCCTGCTCGTACAGAAAATTAGACATAAACTGGGAAATGAACCTGGGGAGGTACCAGAACGCGGACATTTCACACGTATTGTAAATATTTATTAACAAAATAAAAGTGCCAACAAACATATCTTAAATTAAATAATAAATAGGAAGAAATTAGAAAGAAATCGCGTGTTGACTTGGAAGGCATTATATAAGCAGTGATAGTGGAACTACATGAAATTGAACTTTGAAGCAGATGAAGGAAACAGATAGATAATTCATTGTGCAAAATTCCTTGGACCGAAAGTGTTATATTTTTATATCTACATCTATAAAATGGGAAAGCAAGAGGATGGGGCAACAGTATAAACACAATATCCAATCACATTTTCATAATATAGCGTATACATATAGTCTTAAAGTAGGTTTCTGCAATATGCAAGTCTCCATTTACGCTGTCATGATTTACAAGGTTACAGTACACATAGATCATTTGTTACTGGACAGATAAAGTATAAAAACAGCATTCAAAAAGATCACAGATAAATAAAAAAGAACTTGTGGGATAAAAGTTATTTCAACCTTCAATTACATGTACTTGCTGCTCAAATTTATCGAAATGGATTCGGATTAGGGTCTGGGAACGAATTATTTCACTTTCCATTATTTTTAATGATAAAATTTATTCGTCCCTCGGATCAAGTACGGAGTACGAGGCACCGCTGTATATCAAATGATCTCTATCCTGACTTTTGTGGTCTATAGCTATGAAATTATCGTTTAGTTTCATCGATTGTTTCAAATCACCATTGTACAAAAACAGTGAGGAAGAATACTGGATGCATACAGGATTTGCAACCAGCGCACAACAAAAAATTGCGCAGATATACTGTTGTCACCGCAGCATATGGTTTTTGTACTGGCTACACAAAATGAAACATTGGTGGCAGGCTGCATGTAGCTGGCTGGTCTGTGGTTGGACCGCTTTGATTCGCAGAGTTGCGATATGTTACGTCAGTGAGGTCACTTTTAATTCTTCATTTCTATGAAGACTTCTTCGATCTCCAAACAAGAGATCCTCCTGCTGTCGTAGGTTCGTCTCGGTGAGACACCCAGTGGCATAAGTTTGGGAATGTTCGTTTTTTCCGAGGCGCTGTGATAAATTCAAATTATTTCCATTTTTTGTTGTTGTCAGACTTACACTAGATGGTGCTAGACTTACCTTCATTAATTCGAGCTGTCGCTGTGCTAGATAATACGCTGTTCCCGAACTCATTGTTTGCGTCATCGGGATGCATGTGTCATTCATGACATCACAGTTGAGCGAATTACCAATCGTTCTTGGACGGACCATAGGTTCTGAATCGAAAGCATTTGATAATGTAATGCGCGCACTGACATATACACAGTTTATTTATAAAATGTGTTTTTATGTACATTACAGCAATAGCATGTCTGGGAGATAATAATCCCCTATCTTTGGATCTATAGAACTAAAGGTCGTACCAGATTCTGTGTCATCGTTGCTGCAACTTCTGCCATCGGGTGGCATAGAGAGTCTCGTGTTCATTGGAGTGTGACAAACTGGAGGAATTCGGGCTGTGGTACGTACAAAAAATATTGGATAGGATTCAGAATAAAGGAGAAATATGATAATTACAAAGAAAGTAATCAGTGCTCGAAATGAATTTTAAAAGAATTTTTACCCTGTCTCCTCCCCGTGCAATGTACAATCACCACGACGACAAGAATAAGAATTATGAGTCCGCAAGCAGCGATTCCTCCAAGAACGACAGGGTTCTCGGTCGCGGTTCGCTGGAACCAGCGTGTGATGTCATCAACCATGTCACCGTTCATCAGATTCAAACTTTGATTTCGCGATCCAGATGTGGAAATTGACACTGCTGTCGTTGGGTTTGCTGAAATGAAAAAAATCAAAATTGTAAATCTGTTTGTAGACAGTTTGTTATGGAGGTGTGGAGACTTGGGATATTCTGGTACAAGTCGTTGCAGCGTTACTTCCGCCTTCAAATCGTCAAAACTCATTATCAAAAGGCATCAATGAAAACTGTCGCTATGTTGCTACAATCGCACTTACCTATCGCTTCAAACGTCATAATGAATCCGCAAGAGTCGAGATTATAGACAATTTTTGATTTAACAAACTGAACGATGACGACGTTACTCAGTGTCGTCACACTGGTGTATTGTGATGTCATCGGCCACGAAGTTCTACCGTCTCTCACAGTGAGAATTTCATCATCCGCAAGCTGGTAATCAATCATGCGGAATCGCATCACATGATCCGTAGGAACTCGGACAGTCCATAACTGAAAAGCAAGATAACTAATCATAACGGACTAGAGATATAGATAATGAATCAAGCTCAAGCAAGCTAGGACTTACAATAGTTCCTGAATCTACGCAACTGTTCGTCACCGATGACATCACAATACCACTTGTCGACTCGGGTATCCCGCATCCACATTCACACTTGGCGTTTGGTGATGTAATGAGTGACGTTAGGTTGGCGTCATGGTTACAGACGGAGCGCGATTTCGATGATGTCTTCGTTTCCACTTCATTGAGTTTCTCCTCCCCTATTTGTGTGAATACGGGAATTTTTAAATGATGAATACGAGCACAGAAGCAGGAGCTACCTGTGTGGCTTATCCATGTGGATGTGCACAATCTCTTGAACTCTAGTCCACAAATTAAGAAAAGATCGCCCCAGGGAATAAATCAAAATAATATAAATATTTACCGTAGACATCTAGACAAGGTCTACCATCACCTCGTGGCTTTGGATTGTTACAGCTTCTTTTTCGGCGCACAGTTTCGACTTGACATGGCCTGTTGCACGTTCTCCATTTCGTCCACGGAGACCATGAGCCAGAAATTTCAAAATCTAAAACATAAATTCAAACACACGCGTTCACAAACGGCTAGATCTTAGATTAAGCAGCAACTCGAGACACAGAAACGATATTCTACTCCCTATTACCCTGTTCCCCCCTAACCCTGTAGTAAATCATTTAACATCATTTTCAAAATTTGAAAAACGAACCTGCTGAATCTTTATTGGCTGGTTCACAAATAGTTCGGGTCACATGACCGACTTCGGTGACGTATTGAAAGCAGAATCCGTCGACGCTCTGATTGACACGATAGAAGGCGGAGCACGGGAATGTCACACGATCTAAACACAAAATAAACGTTCAGAATTCTTGAACTTGGATTTATTGACATGATCTAGAATTGTATGCTACATGTGATTACTGATGTTACTGATAGATAACCTGCACCTTCATTATTTCGCTGTTGCGAGGCAATAAAAGTTCTTTTTCTATTGACGACTGACAGAATTCGGATCGTATCTCTCGCTGAAGCGCACGGAGGAAAAGTAAGAGCTACAGTGACACCTTGACCTTGACAAGGAAATGCCCGCCTTCGTATTTTCAAATCGTATTTTTTGCTCCATTCGACGTCCATGATGTCACTAGTGGCTAATGTGACGTCATCGTAGGTTGATGACGTCATCACGAGCTTAAGTTCATAACTGCCGACGCTGGTGAACGTCTCACAGGGAAGAATGGAATATGGTTGGAATGAAAGTCTCTGATGACTGGAGAATTGGAATGTTTGAACTTGTCCAAATTTTTTCTCCTAAAAATAGAGCAAAATAAGTTTGTCATTGTCATGTCAACATACGAACATTCAGTTGCTACGCTACCCCAGTCCTCAAATTCATTGTCCTTAGGGGTATGGGTAAATCAGACATACCTTTGTCTTTATTTTCCTGTTTCAAATTGAACATCAGTTTATTTTGTCTCGCGATGTCCGACTTGCATATAGCGCCCTCTAACGTTACGGTGACCTGAAAAAAATCAACCCGCTAGTACGTAATTACTATTTTAAAATAAAGAAAAAATGCTGAATATACACTTACCCTGACGTCATTAGTCAACGCTTCGTGATTCTTGTCCCATTCTATTTTCACATCTGTCCACTTGGTTGCAGTAATGCGTGTACTGACGGCAATCACATCATCTGCGTCATAATACGACTTTTATGATCAAATATTGGAACTAACAATGTCTACAAAGCTACGGATGTCTTCGATTGGTGGGAAAAAGGGGTGTGGCTTTTAAGTGTCCGTTTCATGTCTATAATCATTGTATAGTATTTGTTGGGTCACCTTTCTATGTACACTCCCAATGACAAGGTAGGATGCTAAGTATATCTGAAACTCTGTTTCTGTTGGGTTGTGTGGACTGGAATAGTGAGTACTCGTGTGTAAGGTATGGATTGACTGTTTCATTGAACATACAGTACTGTACGATCTCATCTGCTGGCGACTATGTTAGAAATACAGACTATACTAGAAATATTTACCTTGAGCTGATCTGAGTTTAAAAAAATATTCTCCAGGAAGAAAGAAATATCCACAGTTAAAGATGAGCGTTGAAATCTGAAATGAGACATTGAAATATTTGTAATTACTATAATTCCTATGTAATGAAGAAAATATTGAGTCTTGCATTGAGTTTAGCAAATTTAAATTATTAATGAAATAATTGAACCTAGGGGGAATTGTATGTGTAGCGTGGAATTTTAGGTCATGTGAATGAATCAAAGTACATATCATGTCATTTCCTATACACATGTAACAACGAATAGAATACTGCTTCATATCTCTCCATTAGCATTTCAGAATCACATTTTTGAGAATTATGACGTAATATAATTTTATGACGTCAGGCTCTCGATTTACCTGAGCATTCTTCGTTATGATCTGCGCCGTTATCGCATCAGTCTGATTGCCGCCGAACAATTGAACGATTTGTCCGATTGATGCGTTGTGAACGTGAACTGCTACGTCATTACTAAACGCTTGAATGATTGTAGGCGCCGAGATGTATGGTGTCGCTGAAGATATTATTGCTGAATAAAACAAGAAGCTTCAGTAATTTCAGTAACTGGTGGAAACCCCAGCAGTGAATTAAGTACGTTTGCGCACTATCGAACACATGGCACTCGACAAAAGCCGCATAATTTAATTAAATTCTTTCCAAAATCCAATATTGGATTATCTTTCCTATATTTACCATACCAAACCCCCGCCAGACCCGTTATAACCGGATTTACCCGTCAAACGCTTCTCAATTCAATAAAACCCTGAGAGCAATAAATCCATTAATTCTACGTTAAAGCGATAGTTCAGTCACAATTTATACAGTTTAGTGGCTAACCAATCATAGTCCACGATTTCGTTACGGTCTTTGACACCATAATACCCATCTCCTAAACTTTATTTTACAGAATGAACTCCATCAGTCGTTAAACATTGTTCCTTCACAAAATGAATTTAATAAAACGTTTTATTGTCGAATAATACCCGTTGACGCGCTGTCGCGGTTCGGCTTTAATTAATTATTTAACAACAACTGCTGCTTACCTTTTGATAATATGACGCAATAAAGGCAAATGAAATTGTTGCAGTGCATGGTACAGTGGTGGTAAGCAAGCGATGTTTGGGTGATATCTCCAAAAGCATTAACACAGATTAATTATTTATATAACCTGGTTAGTTTTGGCGGGAAAATAGTTTAATATTCTGCAAAAAGCGAACAAAAAGATTAGAATTGGATTTCAGGCTGCGCTAAAACAAAAAAGACATTAATATACTAAATGTGTGTGTGTATGTATGTGTGTGTGTGTGTGTGTATTTGTCAACCTCCAATAACCTGTAATTTATATTTATATAAATATGGTAGCGGACGTATATTCGTTTGACCTCTCCCTGACTCCTGACCTTTAAAAGTTCAAGTTTGACTGTTAGACACTTCTAGATTCAGAATAACACAATGCTATGTAAGCGACGATATGACTTATGAACCAACAACCACGAACTGAGTCCATAGTTCATTCAGAGCTGAGTAAATAAATCGAATTAGTTGGTAAATGGTAAAGTCTCTAACATGTCCAGGCATTATTTGCCTTTGATAAAAAAGCAATTAAGGGAAATAAGTAAGATTGAATAGCAATGTTCCCTTTGCGGTTAGCAAATATAATCCGGAATAGGGCACGGTATGATTTTGATCCTAGTCCTGTTATAAACAGAATTGTAGCGTTCAGTTCTATATAGTGGAAATGTATCAAATTACATTTTATATCATTTCTTATACACATGTAACAACGAATAGGAATGTTGCATAGCGCTGATCCCATCTCACTAACCTTTACACTGAGGTGGAAAAACAACAAATTATTATATTATAACTGCACTACAGACACTTGTGATTCGGACACTTGAGTAGTACTACTACTTGGACCACTAGAAGTCCACTTAAAGAATTCTAAGTTTTCTAATAACTGCTTAACCATACGTATTTCTGATCACAAAGAGACTGACCATATGCCTTACAAACATAACATTTTTCAAAGGGTCTGGGCTCCCTACTGTGAGTTAGGATATGAAAATCCACTCAGTATACATCAAAAGGCCCTTGGCGTCCAGATTATGAATCTGGATATAGATTTATCAGAGTCTTCCTCTCAAAGGCTTAACCGGGTGACTCCACCAGTAGTAAAGTAATATCCTACTGCAAAAAGCATACAATATATTTATTGTTTATAGTTTACATGGTTTCTATATGATAAAATATTCCTCCGCCAATTCTGTTTACATACAGGTACTCCTCACTTAACGACGATATAGTTTAGCGACCGCTCATACTTGAAACCGTTATCACGACTACCAAACTACGACCATTCCTCTCATTTACGACCGTGTTTTCGTTCAGACTTTTTTTCATTCAGATCAATTCATATGAAACTGATATTTGAGAACTTTTCATACTCTCATGAACCCTATCACCCTTCGGGTGCCGTTAAACCAATATCTGAAGATATTTTCCAGGTCGTTGTAACGGATCCTGGTCGTTAAGCGAGGAATTCTTGTATCAAACAACCTGAATATACTTTACTTTTATGGTTATCAATATCTAAACTGCTAGCCTAACATATATCTGATAAACCCTCTTTCAATAATGTTGACACAACTAGCAATTCTATATTAACCCTCTTCTCTGTGTGTTACAATTATTGTGCGCGCGTCTACATATTTGATCCAGTAATTAACGCTGAATTAGTAAAGGAAAACAATTGAATCGCAGTATAATTAATCCAGGCGTTTTGTTCTGTTATCGTCTTGTATTTGTTCAAAACAACTAATTAAGACGTCGCTATCTACCTCCGTTTTTTTATGACATAAAAACAAAAAACGACTGGCTGCAGGATATGTCTGGCATGACTACCTCAAGTCGAGTGATTTACGATTTGAATTTCAAAAGATGCGACATAATTACGGTATTATGAGGTGATAGTAAGCCCTGAGGATAAAGGAAGTGTGACTGGAAGATATCGCAGTGAATCAAATGAATGGTGTGCAACCCTGCGAACTACGAACGTTTGAAAAATATGAGTGGTTGTAAGTTTTATTATGGCCTTTGTGCGTGAGTCAACGTTGTAGCAAAGACTATCGAATCTTTATTTCCTTCAGTCCCTTGTTTGCTTCTGCAGCACCGTTTTAACGTTTAAAAAACTAAAATATTGAATTTGAAATATTGAACCAAGCCATAAACACATTATATTTTACCCTGGTTCTGCTCTTAATGAAATTGCTAAGTAATTCTAGTGGATGTTCAAACTGTTTTGTTAATAAAAAACCTTAACACTAAGCAAACTCGACTTCAATGAAATTACTAAGTTATTCTAGTAATTATTTATTTAGGTTAGAGTTCAATGATGTTACGGGTCAATGATTTGATTTGTCCTATTGTCCTTGACATGCATAAATGCGGAACAGCTTTGTTTTTTATGTTTGTTTAGTTATGTAAGACTGCTGATTATGATTCCGTATTCTTTCTGTTACAGATTAATGTAATGTATCATAGCGTAATTACTTTCAATAGCAAGTGCCAGGAATAGTAAATGATATCAATATATTTTCAAATTACTGTATGTTCTGAAAATCTCGTGAACGGATCAGTGTATCGTTCATCCTAGGCCATATTTCGTGATAATTTTGATATTTTATTTTCATCCGTGCTTGCCGAGCAGTCATAGTTTAGTCAGTGGTACAGGCCCGACCCTGTCCGACGTAAAACGGAACCAATTTTACCACCGCATAAGCGTACGTTCAGCGCTCATTATATCAGGGTTAAAGCAATGAAGGAACTTTGCAAGGAAGTGTAGTAGCGGCCTTAAACAGACCAGGAGTCGACTAGATCAGCTTATTATTCATTAATATGTTGTTTATCAAAGAAATATAATTATTTTTCGCATTTTTTTATCTAGCACAACATCCCATTTCCCCAAAATGCTCGTGAGGCCGCCATTGCTTTATTAGGCTGGGAACTAGACAGATTCTTACGCCAAATTCTTACATCGACAATTTCTCACTGTTGCTTAAAATCTTACGACTAGTATGTGTTGAAATTATTTTAAGCTATTATGCTGCGTTTAAGAAGAGTCATCACCTTCTACTGATGAGTCAGTTAAATCAAATTTCCATTACATTATGATTCACATAGGATTATTGGGGAGTGGTTTGCGTTGACATGTCAATTGCTTTTAACGTTCTTTCGTGCACTATCGTTTGATAATGTGACACGTGCTAATTAATTAACACACTACTACAAATACTGTAAACTAATTATTTATCTTGTGTACAACAGGACGTTACGTCATTATTAAGGAATGTTGTTACGTCAGATAGGAGAATGTCTTATCACTGTGTTATCATAAATACGTGAGATGAATGTTGATTCCTAGAGAAGGTGATGTCACCGCTAATTAGTGATGACAACAAGTGATAAGATAGGGGCAGGCCATTGCCAACATGCAATAGTCACGTCGTCTATAAAGGCGGAGGGAAACATCAGCTAAACTAACTTTGGAAAACGGCCCTATACTTAGTTCAGGCAAAACGACAACGCCTTGTAGCTTTCTGTTCTATATCGCGGGAAAGGATTAAAGTACATATCATGCGATTCCTTATACACATGTAACAACGAATATAATATGTCACGTAGCGCTGTTTAGATCCTTTCTCACACTGACTATGTAGCAATAAGCACTGGTTATCTTAGAAGTAAAAATGTTTAACTGCAACTGGGTTTTGGCCATAACTTGACTTCCATAATAAACTACTAAATTCAAGATGAAACCTAATCCAATTATGCGGACATACAAGTCAAATTGTCATAATACAATCTAATACATACAATCAAATCATAAAGAGGTAATAAATAATAATCACATTTACCAGAGATTATGAACTACCAATAATATAGAGTATACGATGCGGTGCGCCTCATTCTCACTTGCCTAAGTAGCTATAACAGCGACGCTGCGACTTCATCACAGAAATCGATAAACTTCGATCGTTTAGACTACACAGCCATCTTCGACGGTTTTTATCTTTGCGAACCAAAGTACATTTTAGATCCAGTTACTTCTTGTACTAGGGTCAGGGCAACCACAACTTCTGCCCTTTCTGGCTACGGCCCTGAAATCCTCCTCATCTCCTTCTCAATATAGCGTTAAACTAGATACTGAAACTAACACTGCCTATACAGTTATACCTCGTACTACGTCAATAATTGGTAAACGAAGCCGGGGCGTAAGGCAGATCCAATACGTCATAATCTGTTAATCGGGTGTGCAAATGTACTACACAGTTAAGTCTAGGAGACTGGGTGACAGCGTGCTACCGTTTTCTTTACATTCTTCTCTTGCAAAATATGATAAAGTAATTTTTTGATCTTTTAGTCGAAATGAGGTTATTTGAATTATTCTCTGATCAGATAATTTGACTAGTACGGTCTCAAAACATAGCTGAAACTGTTTGAATTTAAAAAATCACTAGAGCAAGCTAACCTGTGTTCACTCTTGAAAGCTTACTCTCGAGTATATTGTTAGCGGTCCCCGAGCATATTGTACAATTTATAAATCCTGAGTTCACCTTCTTTCTCTTTCATCCTCTCTCTCTCTCGATCTCTCCCGTTTCCTATTTTTCCCATTCATCATTCAGTCATAGATCTTTATCATAAGCTCGCAGGGTCGACCACTTTATTTTATGTACGTTGACTGATCATATCGTTTTTATTTGATGAAATCTTTATGCGAGCAAAATAGTTGAGGTAGCGAGCAGGACTTGCTGTCTATAAATGTATTTGAGCAATGCCCAGGGCTGGGACCGCGCGCTGTGGACCAATAGGCTAATGTAGAAGGTGAAATCCGTCCGATTTCAGAACCCAATGAAATGCATTCCAGCATAATGCATAAACAAAGAATATCCGGGTCAAAGGTCACTCCGGGATGATAGCTGAATGTTATCAATGACGATTCAAACGTCACTAACTCTATTATGATGTCAGGTCGTACGAAACACTATTCAGATTCTAACGAGACTCAAACATGTCGATATCACTCGTTAAAGGTCGAGTCGCTCTGCTAATGAATTATATAAATGTATATGGAAAGCTAACATGAGCACTTCTCATAAATTACTGAGAATAACTAACTGAACATATTGGGTCATAACAGTGTATATGAGATAAGTTCTTCAAGCTTAGGTTTCTTGGTGATATAAGCATATACTTTCTTACCAACATGATGGATTAATGAACTATAAAAATGTATATGGAAAGCTAACCAAGCACTCCATATAAATTACTGAGGATGACTAACTGAACATATCAAATAAGTCCGTAGAACTCTTTGATTGGTTCTCCGTTTGATATTGACTTGAGACTCGTAATATTCCCTGCTTCGGGACTCGAGTTGCCGACGAGCGCTAAAACGAAACAGCGCAAAGCGAGGTAGCGTTATAAGGGGTACTAGTATATATGAACCATAATTCAGTTTTATGACATCAGAAATGAATTGACGAGCCAGCAACCAGACGCGGAGTCATGAATAATAAATGCTGAGTAATCTTTTACTTATCTCTGGCTTTCTGACAGCGGACACGAAGTTGATCCGTAAAAATGCTTTTTAAATAATTAATATCTTGTTCAAGCCTACGCAAGAATGTCATCGGTGACATGGAGGGGTAGGTGACTGCTTAAATACATTAACGGGTTAAAAATTCATGGGTGTCCAATGAAGGTCAAAGGAATATACTTCCATATAATATATGAAAATATGGGTGAACTATCAACAGTAATATGATGAAGTAGCTAGATGACTTCTGATTCGGACCGGAGAAACTACATCATTTAGATGAAAGCGATGCTGCTCTTGTGGTCGACTTATCTGACAAATATAAGCCAATACCTAAAATATACCTCAAAAATTTAGTGGTTGATTTCTACGTCGGAATTGCTTTGGTTTATTAAATGATTTAGAGCAAACTTTCTGTTGTAGTAGAGATATCTTGAAATTTCGTACTCACCTTACTGAGACCGCCTGTTCTACCATTTACCTTACTGACCCCAGACTTGAAAATTTAGTTTCACTTGCTTGCAGTATACATTTCAGTTATCACCATTCCTTTCTTCGTTGTATCTACAGCTCCTATAAACTTATATATTTTCAATCCACTGCTTTACTGCTTTACTGCCTCGTACTGTACCAGTCTCTCGCGGCGAGATTACAACGACATTGTAACAGTAATAAGCCTCAGTTAAGCTAATAAAGTTTTTTACGAGTTCGAAGCGATATATCACATGCGTTAAAGAATGGATGACAAGGAAGCGTAGGCGTCTTTGCTAAACTTTAATTATTAGCCTGATTTATGTTAGTTTTACTGTAAAAGTGTGGATTAAGGACAAGTTCGAATTGCTTTGTTAGTTAATATGTAACCCAGTGTGAGAACCAAGTTCCGTTTCCGACCTGCTCTTAAAGCGAATTGGTCGGTAAACGGATTCCTACTTAACGACAAGGTTCTGTATGTGATGACGTCACATGAATACAGAAAAATCATCATTTGGCAAAAACAAAGAATAAACTTGAAATGTAAAGTTATATTTCGAAATCAAATTATCGGCGCGTCGAATTGCATTTTGATTGTCCCGATTTAGCGTAGAAGATCGGCGCGTCACCACCGAAATGTAAATACAGCTGTGACAAATATAACAAATTTGAAATTCAGTTTACTTTATATTGAAGTTGAAGAAATAAACACATTCCTTATTTCGGGGAACCCTCGATTCGAACAGTAAACAAACCGGAAATTACCTATTATTTATCCATTGGTAATAAGACGGAGATGCTGCCTAATGAGAAAACTGACCTGAGCTTAATAGAGTTTCCATACGCTGTCTAACCCTTTCACCGCAGTTATGGGAATGTATTGACTCTGTGAGACTTAGCAATGTTTTTCTTACATTTATACGACCTTTATCACTAAACAAACAACGATTGTTACGACAAAGTGTCGTTAAACAAACATCGCGAAACGATTTCGCGTTAAATTTCCTTTGCCTCGTCACAATCAGCAGACAGTTGTTATTTTAGAATGATTTTGTATGTCGCCATCAAGTTGATAACGATTTTTAAGACGTCTAAAACCAAGCGGAAGTCGTATTGTGAAGCGCAATATCTTTCCAGTTATCAGCTTATCTCTGATAAGAAAGAATATCTTGCTATATGACGGAAGTAGGTATTCTAATGAAAGCGTCCGAAGTCCGAATCAGTTATCCCTATTAGAAATAATAGAAAGTGAAATAATCCGTTCCCAAACCCTGAAATTTATTCTGGTGTTAACGAAGTTTCAATTTTAAATACTCACAAACTCACCGCCGTGCATTATTGACTTTTATTTTTACTGTTAACAAAGTATCAAGACGAGCTCAAATGAGATCTACCGGAGTGATGATAAATGAAGTGTTTAATTTTTATTGCTGTCGATCGCAATCTTACTTCACGCAGCAAGCGCAATTTTCCACTACGCTAGCAGTACTCTAACGCCCCCTACCGTATACCACAATATGGTTCGTTGCATAAATTGGACATTTCTAACGCCCCTATCGACCAAAACGCGCATCTGGATATCCCTAGAATGCCTAACAAGGGAGAAATTCACTCAGCTACTTATTTTTTCTGTGTTGACATCGTGATTAGGTTCGGTATGCAGTGTACTTCATTAAAAAATAACATGTTACTTTTTTTTCATACTGTGTGTTTTTTCTTTCCTGCAAATGAATTTCATACCCTGTTTTCGTTTTCAATAAGTATTGAGTGCGAGTATGTTAAATTAGTTTCCCAAAATTGGGTATAATTCGCCCATTCATAAATTTTGCTATTCCCCAGAAGCAGTCAAGCCTTGCTCACTGTGGTAACCACTACCCGACCCCCACTACCT
>QRAM01000414.1:32628-59051 GCA_013436055.1 Halocynthia roretzi
AAGGTTAAAGGAATATACTTCCATTATTATATATATAAATCACATCTTAGATTTCTTATTGAAGGTGGAAGAGATTAAATAATAATTCAGCCTTAATAAAACCAAACAAGGAACAGTTAAACTTTTCAGTACTGTACTAACTAGCTGAAATTATGAATGAACTATCAACAGTAATACAATGAAGTAGCTAGTCTAGATTTGGGCACTTTTGTAAGGTGCATGAGGTTACCATGGTTATGTTCGGATTCCGCTCATTGGTTGGTCATTTTGCGATTCGCTTCGTCGCCCTGTTTCCATAGCTACTTTCCGTATCGTGTTATAATTTTATGACGTCGACTATTCTCGTTATGCCACCTTGCGGTAGTGAAAGAGTAGATCATTTGTAATTAACAAATCACAGAAAAAGCTGTTCATATTCTTTCTCACACTGACTACGGAGTAAGAGGTAGTGATGATTTCCGTAGTAGAAAATATTCAACTGCTGCTGGGTTTTGTCAATTGATTTGCTTAACATATTAAGCTACTAAATTCAAGATAAAGTCTAATCAGTTATAAAGATGTGGAGCATTTTTCACGGATCACTGAATTTTGTTGGTATGGCCGTAAAATCTCCCGCAGCAGAGGCCGATGAACAGTTGCAATGCGCTAAATCCGCTTAAAGTAATCACATTTCATCGATTTTAATCTTAATTTATCTATTTTATTTACATTTGTGAGTTAAATCTCCGAAGAAAGATGATTAAAATTTTGATATTAAATTTTTGACCTCCGATCAACCTTCGAAATGTTACGTCACCCAGCCGATAGGCATGTCCGTACTACATGAAATGGAGCGAGCGAGATTCGCCGGTCGTTAGCTGCTAATAGAAATATCTCAATAATTAGCAAGGGGCGAAAAGGAGATAAGGAAGGCAACTGCAAGGGTGCTATGATGTTAGTTAAAATTGGTGACTTTATGGATTGAATTACTAAACCTTGCCTTACAATTTATGGCGTATGTGACGAGGAAGCGAAAGTTCTATCGTAGGGTGTAGCGTTCGGTTCTAGATCGTGAAAGTGATTTCCTAAAACAGATATAATACGTCACGTACCGCTGTTTAGATCCTTTCTAACACTCAATATAGAGCAAAAAGTTATTTAATTAGTAGAAAATGTTTAACTGCAGCTGGGTTTCGGTTGTAATTTGCTTTCCATAATAAACTACTAACTTCAAGATGAAGTCTAATCAGTTATACAGATGTGGATTCAGACTGTATTCAGTACTGTATTAGTCCTATCGCATGGTGGATGTATTATTAGTAGGATAAGGGTAATTAATTCTACCCTTCACCCCTAAATCTACCCCAGCTTGACCAAAGGTTTTTTGAGGTACTTGTATCAAACCAAGTTTTTGAATTCTGTTTCTTTTTTATGGTCAGACGGTAGTTGACAGGTTAGTTTAGTCCATCATGTTTCGATATTCACGAATCTTCAATCACGGAAAAAAACTGACAAAGTCATTCGGAGGCAACCGGGGATCAACTGACAGTTCATGTAAGTTATTATCTAAAGGAAAACGGAATTCAGCGTGATTTAAAAAAAATGATCTTTTAAAAAATATTTCCCATATCTATGGATCAAATTTCAAAACTATGAATCAAGGAAGTACTGTAGCATCTTATGTTAAATGTTTATTCGTTATTTTACACCGTGTTGTACAAATACACTCCAAGCAAGGAGTGACAAGACACTACAAATAAATTCCTGCTAACAAGAGTGAAACTTTGCAATCGTTGTCCAATAATCAGAAGTTCACAAAACAATGTTCTTAAGAGAAAGTTTTCTTTACACTCATCTTCCCACCATGTCATGAAACTTCTTCACATCCTCTCTATCACTTTGCTTGTCACCTTACATATTTTATATACAAAGATTCCGTAACAATTAGGCCGTATTTTAAATAGTTTTAGGACAAAGAATTATAAACAAAGCTCACTGAGTAATCTTTAAATGAATTATTAACAAGTTTAATTTAAATTTTGATTTTATTTTTATCAGTCATTCGTTGTTACCGTTTTACAAGATCAACGTTATGCAGATCAGAACATTTACACAATCACAGATCGCTCGGTTTCTCAACGAACGTTGGATCTGCGATATGCATCGGCGGTGGAATGATATTTTTAAGTGTTGTAAGTTTTAATCTGCTCTCTATATAGAATCATTAAATGGAGGAGAATGAGCTTGCTGCATACACGCTATCTGTTGTGTTCCCGATCCGTCTCTCGCTGTGCAGCACGCTGTGTGCGTGTTTCAGTACCATTTTTTGGCCTTTTTTTTATGTGTTTTTGTCAACCCAAAATACCCCATGACTAACTATTAATCATGGCATCCCAAGAAAACCGTGAAAGCAATGTAGCACTTTTATGTGCGACAATATGTTTGTGATCAGCAGCATGAATTTGAGGCAGGAATAATTAAAATTGGCATTTTGTTTACCAACACCGGCAGTCCTTATTTGAGCTCATCTTAATACTTTGTTAACAGTGGCATTAAAAAGCAAAACGTAAATTCACATCAGGAATTTATATTGAACATTTAGTTACACCAGTAAGAATTTCACCAATGACCTTGAGCTGAATGAATTTGCTTTATTTACGCCATGTTTATTTACGTCAGGCGTCACTCAAATGTGTATCTGAAACGAAAGCTGCTGAGAAAGTAGAAGTCGCAGTGGAAGAGGAAGCTGTTGTTCAAGAAGAAGATGTTCAAAGCAAAGATGAAGGTAACCTTGGTCTTTGTTCACAGCATACATTACTTCCTATGTAAATCGTGCTACTTGATAGAATCCTGTTAAAGTGTGAATGTAATGTAAAGAAGTTACAAACATTGAGTAAACATATTATTATTGCAAATGTGAACACCTAGTGCCCCATGATCTCTGTCTGCCCCCTCAAGAGATCACATGACAATTTGAATGAGGAGAATGCGACAGTTGGATAATTGTATCGCAATTCTCGTTTTGAAATTTATATCCAATAGGTTTCGGTCTAACTCAAAATTTGTTCCAACTTCTACAGCATTGACCATCACGGATTTGTACTTTGATTTTAGATCAACCACTACCGGCCATTCCTTCCACAACACAATATTTATTAATTGGAGGAGGAACTGCTTCCTATTCAGCGATGAGGGCAATCCGTAAAAGAGATCCAACTGCACAGGTAAATCATCAAATAAGATCTTTACTGGAGTTTCCTGTGAATAAGCCCTTGGCTATAATTCAAAAAATATGTTGTCAGAATTGGAAACTTTATTGTGAAATAAATGCGTATGGGCTTATAAATGGTAAATGGTTGAGGACTCTTCCTAATAAAAAGTGGCGTTAGACCTATGTAGACATACTGGCAATTATGAGTACAATGTGAACAACTGTTTTAGTTCATCAAAAATTATCAGACGGTTTCTTGGTGATATAAGCATATACTTTCATCCTCACAAATGGATTGATCAACTTTGAAAATTTATATGGAAAGCTGACTGAGCAAATACACTGATGACTAACTGAACATATCAAATGAGTCGATAGAACTCATTGTTGGTTACTTTTTTAGGTTCTCATTATATCGCAAGAAGACTCCATTCCATACATGAGGCCTCCACTGTCGAAAGAACTTTGGTACAGCGATGATCAAGAGGCCGCTAGAAAATTTCAATTCAAATCGTGGAACGGAAAATGGCGAAGTATTTATTTTGATGATGAATCGTTCTACGTCGATCCGTCTGTGTTACCGACACTGCCATCCGGTGGTGTAGCTGTTGTTAAAGGAAGAAAGGTGACGTTAGTGTATTCCTCTGTCTGGTCTAACTTCTTGAATGTATATCATTGGTTTACCGCTAACATGTTGACAGTCACTTCTTAGAAGACAAAATTATGAAGAATTTTCCCAGTTATACAGTGACACCTCACACTACATCATAAACCTCGGCGTAGGCCGGACATAATGCCTTAATAACAATTAGAAACAAACACGTAGCGAGGAGCGCATGTGGAAGAATTAAAATCTCGTTAAGTTATTAAAGAATTTAAAGAATATTTTAGTCATTACACTTGGAAGCACCAGCACTATCCTTCTCAGATCCCATGGCTAAAACAACCACAGTCAAGAACTCACAAAAAAGCAGAGAAAGACAAAGCAAGCACATGCAATATTACATATTGATAAAAATCTAAAATAAATATTCTTGTTTAGGTCACGAAAATCTCTCCCAAGCAAAATTCTGTGACCTTGGATGATGGCACGGAGGTGAAGTTTGAAAAATGTTTGATTGCAACAGGGGGAACACCGAAAAGTCTCCCGATATTCGAAAAAGCAGACGAAACTGTGAAATCAAAAACTTCATTGTTTAGGAATGTAAGCATGTTATTTTGTTGGATTTTATTGACTATAGATTCTCTATTCTGGGATAAACTTGGAGTTTGCTGCTTGGTGTATTACTATCAACAGTGAAAATATGGGCTGCAGAATTGCAGCGCCTTCAGACATCACTGCCATGTGTATGACTCCGTCAACCTGGCACTAGAATAATATGCAACTAACAAAAATGTCATAGCAAAAAGTCATATTTCATTTTCAATAAATTAAGATCTGAATTTTCATTAAAACGAGACAAAAATATAAAGTTTGAGATAAGCTGCATTTGGTGTTTTATTGCATTTATATTCGGTATATTTCGCAGACTTCAGATTTTTTGTCGCTGGACTCGGCCACTGAGAATATCGAATCCGTTACTGTAATCGGTGGAGGATTCCTGGGAAGCGAGTTGGCTTGTGCGCTTGGACACAAAGGTGAAATATCTATATATATATATCCTGGAATCTCTGGAAAATTAGCCCTGGACCATAATTTGATAATTAGGGTATGAGGAATGCTCAAAAATCAACACCCATGGGCATATATACAGCTAACGTGCACAATTAAATGTTCTTTGTTTGTTTTTTATGCAATTTCAATAGCTTACAATGTAAACAGCTGTTCTGTTGTTTCAAAAATTCGTAAGAATGAATATTTGAATATATGTTTCAATATTTCTTTTTGTATATTACATTTCATACTTGATTTAGTTCAATTGTTGCAGAATAAGCTTGAATTATTGTATAATCAATCTTGCTCCTTCTTGTGTGAAAGGTACTTAACCAAAGTAGTAATAATTGCATTCACTACAGACATACTTTTATTACATTATGCATAGCATGTGAAAGGTAAAGGAAACATTTGATCTTGTTCTGACTATTAGTTTGCTGCCACTGTTTGATTTAATTTCTGTATTAACAGGGGCAAAATCTGGGTTCAAAGTTCATCAGATATTCCCAGAAGCCGGTAACATGGGCCGAGTCTTGCCAGAGTACCTGACGAAGTGGACGACAGAAAAAGTGAGGAAGGAAGGAGTGGAAGTTCACCCGGAGGTCATCGTATCCGATGTCACGCAAGATGGAGATAAACTCAAACTTTCTTTGGAAAATGGAGAAGAGGTAATAACTGAGATCAAGTTCACGACAGATTCCTGTAGACTGAAATATTTTATATGTTATATTTTTTTATATTCAGATCACAACTGATCATGTTGTCGTTTCGGTTGGTCTCAATATTGATACGAGTCTTGCCGAATCAGCAGGTGACACAATTTTTTTTTATATAACTTGCTAGCAGAGAAACCAACCTTCAAAGGAAAATAGTAATTTTCACCTCGCTGGCGTTAGAGCAGTCCCGGGGAATCTTTTTTTTGAAAAATATAACCGCTACGACCTCTTAAGTTACCACACCAAATCTAGTTCAAATCGGTTCAACCGTTTGGTTCTGTATAGCGTAAAACTGGCGAACACACAAACACACATTCACTTTTCATTTCATAAAAAATATAAGACTAGAGGAGAGAAATTATTCCCTAACTGCAAGCCAAATTTTCTGGGAGCCATACCATATCCCTACCTACCCTTTCGGTCCAGCGAGTTTTCCCCAGTAGTCAGTATTCCACTATTACTTGCTGTGTATATACTGCTCTAAATCGAGTATATTTTCCAGGCATTGAAGTTGATGAGAAGCAAGGTGGATACAGAGTCAATGCCGAGTTACAAGGAAGGTCAAACATCTGGGTGGTGAGTTTATTCGTTTGAGATATATTTGTTCGTCATGATTAGCTTTAACATGTTTGCCATACTAGGGTTTCTTCTAACTTTCCTATTTTCTCAGGCTGGCGACGCTTCCTGTTTCTACGACGTCAAGCTCGGCCGTCGTCGAGTCGAACATCACGATCATGCTGTTGTAAGCGGACGTCTTGCTGGGGAGAATATGACAGGTGCTGGAAAACCATACTGGCATCAATCTATGTTCTGGTGAGTTGCTGTTTAGGATTTTCGCTTTTCATGTTTTCAACATAATATGCACTTCGACAGTTCCACTCGGGTAGTGAAAAATTGCGCTCTCTGGGTAAAGTACGTTTGTGATCACCCTGAGCCAAATTTGATAAACATCTGAATAAATGAATGACATCGTTTTAAGATGAACAAACACTGATCATTGTAATTTATAAATTTCCAGGTCAGACCTTGGCCCTGACGTTGGATACGAAGCTGTCGGTATAGTCGACTCTTCGCTGCCTACAGTGGGTGTTTTTGCAAAAGCAACGGAGCGTGACACTCCTAAGGCTGCTGCGGAAGAGACAGGAGAAGGGATACGGTCGGAACAAGGTCGGGATAATAAATAAATCTGACATTCCAATATGGCCATGGGCATCTTAACTAGGGAGAATTCTACCAACGAACTTGAGCAAACGGAGCAAAACAAAGTTGAATACATGTATTTTAATAGGGAATTTTGCCAGGACCATCAAATAAGTTTAAGCTAACCGACGTCAAAGTAACAAGCTTTGACTGTATTTAGGGCATTGGATTGGGTCAATTCAAGTTTCGGGATCACTAATGTAACATATGAATGAATTTTAACTATTCCAGAATCGTCTGGGCAACTGCAAGCACCGTCGGATTCCAAAATATCAACCAGTGAGGACTTTGGAAAAGGCGTCGTTTTTTACTTAAGAGAAAAAAAAGTTATTGGAGTTTTGCTGTGGAATGTATTCGGAAGAACAGGAGTTGCCAGAAAGGTAAATATAATGTCAAGATGAAACTAGAGTGAGATAAAATGAAAAATTGTCACCCTAGATTATGGCAGGGTGATAATTAAGTGGGCAAAATTACTTATTCCCCCAGCGGGATGCATACACTCAGTACTTCAAAGACTTACCCAGGCGAGGTATGCTTGTGAACTATAACAATGTCTATGGAAAGCTAACCAAGCACATGCACTCTACATAAATTACTGAGGATGACTAACTGAACATATTGGGTCATAACATTACTGTATGAGATATCTTCAAGCCTTCATATCTTCAATGGTCCAGTTGTTTGCATTGAACCATGAATATTTTGTTTTTATCAGTTGATCCGCGACCAACAAGAACACGATGATTTTAGCGAAGTTGCAAAATTATTCAAAATTCATAGTGAGGAATTCGAGTAAGAGATTCGTCGTTCCAATAGCATCCTCCTTTTTCTTCTCGCTGTTTGGGATCAAAAACGCACTTTTCCCATTTGGTGCAAGCGTTCTAGTTTCCATAATTACTAATAATCACTGTACAATGTCCAGAGTTCAGTCTATTTTTCAGAAATTGAAAATTTCATTCTAAAACGATTCGTGATTGTGAATTAGCAGAATCAAAATTTATCATTGTGCGAGGTAACGAATGTCTCGGTTTCTTGTGTCAGATATTATTGGAAATTGATGCGTTGCATTGCGATGCTGTTCTCTACGTTTGCAAATAAACCATAATTAACTAGAGTTTCTGACAGACTGTTTGCTACTGTAAAATAATCTCCATAGTCCTCCTAAGTAGATCTGCATCGAGGTTTTGTACATAATCTGTATGCCTTGGTTATATTTGTGGTTTCGTATTTTACAGCGAAAACAAATTGAAGGTGTTGCTGCACTAGCATATAACTGAAATTTATGTTCTCTCCATTATTGTAAAATAGAGAAAGTTTTCCCACTCTTTTCTAAGGGAGTATATTTAGTACATTAAATGTAAACTGACAATCCGTAAGAAAAAAGAAATCTATTCCGTTATATACAGGATAGAGCGGTGATTGACAGTGTTTCTTGGATTAAGTATGTTAAGATGTACGTAACGTAGCTTTTTATCTTAACCGAGCACATACACTCCACATAAATTACTGAGGATGACTAACTGAACATATTGGGTCATAACATTAGTGTATATGAGATAAGTTCTTCAAGCTTAGGTTTCTTGGTGATATAAGCATATACTTTCTTCTTAACATGATGGAATAATGAACTATGAAAATTGTCTATGGAAAGCTAAGCAACCACATGCACTCCACATAAATTACTGAGGTTGACTAACTGTACATATTAAATAAGTCATTAGAACTCTCAGATTGGTTCCCTCGTTTGATATTGATTCAATTCACTGCTGGAATATTCCTCTCTATAATACCATGTTTCACCCCCGATAATTTCATTTATTTAACGTTCAATGAGAAAAATGATCAAACATATACTGCAACCAAACTAGATATTGATTATCATTATATTGCACTTGGATATATTGGGTAAAAAGAATGATAAAACTAAACAACAAGCAATTAAACAGTGGAACGCCATTTTACCATATACAAATTGGAAAATTATTTAGCATTTTTTTTTACTACGCTGAATCATTTTCACGACCAAGTATAAAGATTGATAAGGCCGACCGCAGTAATTTCATTTATTGACAAAGTTGATATATATGTAACTGTAAACAACTAGTGCCTCCCATAGCACCCCCTGATCTCCTCTGTCCGCCCCTCAAGAGTTCACGGCGCCACAGGGGGGAATACTACGCTAACTGACTGAAGAACACACTCACTCGCATTGGTTAGATCTGAATTTTGGAAAAATTTAAAAAAAAATAATAATTTTTATATCAAGGGTGAAGTCTGTTTTTATGATAAATAAAATACTGTCTTTACATGTGATAAGAACATAACTTTTTAAGAACTTCCAGACTTTACAAGTTATAAAATTTAAAAAATTAAATTAAACAGAATTGATTTAACAAAGAATTTAGAGATTAAAAGTCACTGTACATATTGATGCCTATTTTTCCTTTTGGTTTTCGTCCAATCTTAGTAAACTTTGGTAATCAAAAGTAGTCTTTGAGAATTCGTTTGGTATTTAAGCTTTGAGTGGATTCATATTATTATGAAGTGGAAATTCAGTTTGTTGATCATTGATCTCTTACTATAACATAAGTCCAGCCATTTGAATACAATCATAGAGTTCAAGTTACCATAGAATACATATATACAGATATACAATATACAGATTTGATTCCCATTATTATGGTGACGCAACGTTAGAACCTAGCACACTAGCTAACATATTTAGACTTCCAATATTATTGCGATGACAATAATCGCAGCATGACAGAAGGTTATTCGATCAAAAACTGAATTTCCAATTCAATGTGTACTGTGACTTTTGAGTCTGTGCTACAATACTGACATCACAACTTTTGCAAATGACATCATTCTAACAACAACTACTTGATTTTCGTGACGCAGCCATCGTCTTAAGATTGACACTAGGTGTCCCCGAAGTTAGATTACTGATACTCGCTTCGCCTTTATGAAGCTGCGTTAGCGCCGTTTTCCGTACCGCGGTCTCAAAACATGTTTCGACATTGGTGGAGTTTTTTGCGCTCGTTTCCAAGTGCGCATGACCTCCGTTTTCACGGCACCATTTCTGCGCTTGCTCGGGCGTGACGAGCCTGTCCGGGAGATCGACGTCACATTTGTTTGCGAGCACAACGAACGGAAAATTAGTATCGTCTATATTTGCATAGAAAAGAAATTCCTTTTTCCAGAGATCAAGGTTATGAAAGCTTTGCTCGTCGTCCACGGCGTAAACCAGGAGACAGATGTCTGCCCCGCGATAAAATGGGGTTCGAAGACTCTTGAATCTTTCCTGCCCCGCTGTGTCCCAAATTTGAAGTGTGTAGCTTTTCTTGTCTATGGTGATATTCTTGTTTAAAAACTCAACACCTGGATGAAAGGATTATAAATTTTATTTGTGATGGTGCTGAATATTCTAGACCTGGGGTAGGCTAACATTTTTTGTAAAGGGCATAATAGTGAATATTTTAGGCTGTGTGAGCCAAGAAATAAAGTCAAGGAGATTAATGTAAGTGGCTGGGTGGGAAAAGTTACTGTTTTCGACTTACAGGGAATTAAATAAGTAGGCTGACTATAGAAGTGGTAGAGAGAATGTGAGAAGTCTCGTGACATGGGGAAACGAGTGTAAAGAAAACTCGATAACTCATTCCTATGATAAGATTGTGACTTTGAATGCTTGCTTGAAAGATTATTGTTAAACAAGAATTGTATCTGATCTTGATAAACCTATGATATAAGTGAAGTATACAGACATCAAATCATGTGTTTGATTAATAGAATTACGCTTTGTTTATGTGACTTTCTAAATATTGGACAACAATTGCGGAGTTTCCTCCCTTGTTAGTGGGAATGTATTTCTATACAACTGCGTTAAGTAACATTAACTCTTCACTTAACATACCAATTGTATGATAGGATTGACCATCGTATTTTCCCGTAATGTACCGATTCATTATCGAGCTTTTACCGACTCCTCCATCGCCGACTAACACGACTTTCAATACCGTTGATTGATCTGACATTATAATCAAGATGATCTCGCGCTTATAACGTTTCCTGCTAACATTCCTGGTAGGTAAACTGTACTTAGTAATCAGCGGAATACATAAAATATCAATTTTTCCCAAAAAATTGATTATTTCTCAAACGATGACGTCATGAATATGCATGTAACGGGGTCGAAGGTCAGTCTGTAGTTACGCCTTAGAGCACTCAGCTTATGCATATACAGTAGATCCACTGCCTTGCAAATATTTCTTGATATATCCGTCATTAAATGAGCGCAAAACGTGCACTCTCAATGTTCGTTTATGTATTCGTTATGAAATTCTGCATTCATTGGCGTGTCACATAAAGTAGCAATTGGTTCGCGAGTTATTGAGGGTTGTTCAACGCGGGGTCACTCGTTACGGCCGACCCAAAATAGGTATTCGAGTTTCGAAATAGATATTTTTCGTGGTTAACCTATATCAATCGACACATTTTTTTCAGGGATTTCTGGTGTATGTATTACGTCTCATATATTCATTTACAGGGGGTTTATAGAGAAGTAACCCGGGACCGATCCATTTTTACTTTAAACTCCGGCGGCTCACGTACCCAAAGTTCAGTTACTTTATTGCAATTTTGCAACACGAGACAGTCAAGTTAATGCTGCATATTATTATTGTTATTATTTAACTCGTGAAATCGTTTTGGAAAGCAAAATGAAGAAGTTCTTTTGCCGTATTTGCCATACACCGTT
This sequence comes from Halocynthia roretzi, assembly GCA_013436055.1. NCBI lineage: Eukaryota > Metazoa > Chordata > Ascidiacea > Stolidobranchia > Pyuridae > Halocynthia > Halocynthia roretzi. Next base: position 44,145 of record QRAM01000414.1, read on the forward strand.
TTCCGACTGTTTACATTACATGAGACATGTTAAAATGCATAGAATAGGGAAAAACTTTCGACGGTCTATCGCAGGCAAGAAGACTTCGAAATGCTTGCACGCTCGCCTTGGCTATACGTTACGATCTTATTTGCTTAAAAAACCTTTCAAATGCGGAATTTGCGATCGAGTAGTTTCCGAAAGAGTCGGTCGTATCAACAATTCGACAGTTGTCAGTTTAAGGAAGAATGTGAGTTTGAAAAAGACAAAGAAAAGATCCCGAGTTTGTGTGAATGAAGGAGTAAAATCTTCAAAATTACCTGGTAATGTGGACAAGGATATCGAACAAACAGTTATCCAGAATGTAGATGGTTTTCCTACACAAAAAACATTAACAACGATTGTAACTATCGTGAGTCCTCTCAAAAATGACAAATCAGATGACGTTGATATTAAGCCTCTTACTACGGTTACTACATTTCCCAATGTGTCAAAAAATATAAAAATGTATAAATGTTCCTTGTGTGACAAAAGTTTTCCCCATAAGTCGAGCGTCAAGACACACATGCTGATCCACTCTGGAGAGAAACCTTTCCGATGCGCGGAATGCGAAAAAACATTTAAGACGAAGAATCAAATGAATATCCACATGAGGGTCCACACGAAAGAACGTCCTTATTCGTGTGAAATTTGCGACAGGGAGTTTACTCAGCTCGGACAGGTGAAGCGTCATCTCGCTACTCACACGGGCGATAAACCATTTGTTTGCGAAGTTTGCGAAAAGAGATTTGCGAGAAAGTTCTACCTCACAAAACATATGCGAACACACACGAAGGAGAAACCTTTCAAATGCATGGTGTGTGATCGAGCATTCTCCCAGAGCATCCATCTGAAGACGCACATGAAAGTTCACACTGGAGAACGTCCGTTCGAGTGTGAAATTTGTAAAAAATTATTTGCGAGGAAGGGTGATTTAACAACGCATTTACGAATCCATACTAAAGAGAAACCTCATGCTTGCACGGATTGTGGAAAAGCGTTCACTGACAGGAGTACTTTAATCAAACATTTTCGTCTTCACTCGGGGGAGAACGGCGCCGGTCTGAAAACTTGCAAATGCGAAGTTTGTCACAAGCCGTTCTCGACCCTCGGGGCTCTTAAAACCCACATGGTGCTTCATACGGGTGAAAGACCGTTCCTGTGCGAGGCATGCGGTAAAAAGTTTCCACGTAAAGGAGATCTGAGGAGTCACATCAAAGTCCATAAGAATTATATTGGAAAGATTGTAGAAATTCCTGCTGATCAAGAGCCGTTCTACGTGGAAATTGAAATATCAGAATAAATCTGATAGACATTAATATAACACAGGCTTTATCACAATAATCCTGGTAATAGCAAGTTTGCTGGTATATTGACTGTCAGTACTGGTTGTACACAACTTAATTTTTTGCCCAAATATTAGGTGCAAAGATGTTATGAATGAAATTTAAATGCAATGACCAGAAAGCTTTTCTAGTATAGGCGAGCATGAACTAGTTCCTTCCCCCGAATTTCGTCAAAAACACTCAGGAAAATTTATTTTTTTGTGGCCTACAATTATAGTAAGCACTCTAAGGCACGCCCCATAATTTCTTTTTAAATTGTAATTTAGTCAGTGATATACATACAGTACATTCTGAAGGCAGCATATACTTGGAGAATAAAAACTGTCATCAACCTCCAGGTGATAGAATCCAGTAGAAACGCTGCGTCTAATAGCACTGCATTTGCTGTATCTTTAGGAATTGTTGATTGCTATGAAATGTTTCCCATTCCTGATGACTATGTATTTGAAAATTAAAAATTCAGGGGTGTACATGAGGTATTAGGGTTAGGGTGCTTGCTGATTAAATTTGGGATTCAGGAATGGGATATATGCTTTCATTATTGAAATTTATTTCTGTGATTTATTTTAAAACAGTTGATTGTTATCACTGTTTAACTGGCTTTTGTTTATCTCTATGTAATTTACAGCATGAATTTTTTACGTTCAATTACAGATACTCATCGACTTAAGGATCTGCGCGGTTCATGCTCAGCAGGGCTTATGTGTGCCAGAAAAATATTGTAGTATTCAATTTTAGGGATCATGGGTATGAATCAGTACAGTCGGCCCTCATTAAAACAAACTAATAGGAGGTAAAGGTGTCCGTCTCAGTGGATTGTCCGAGTTAACCGATGGTACAGGGATAATGGTGTATATGTGTATGCTATTGGATATATATATACACTGAACAACATGATAAACAGTAACAAAATGACAGAAAAAACTGTAAACATTTTATAACTATATAAAACATTGAAATATATATTTTTTAAAATCATTTAACATTACAGTATGTAAAAATACAGCGTTAATCTTATCACTCTCCCTGTTCAATGTATTCTTTACTGTGTCTTGTACAGTGTACAGGAAATAGTGTTACACATCATTGTTACATATTTTGTACTTTAGTCATTAATATGTTTCATGCTAGTATTACAATTTTATAGGTTATTGGCTGATGCATTTATGAAACTGTCGCTGCAACACTTTCTGTATCTATGACCTATAACCCCACGAGTTATACGACTGTACTTTTAACCGAGCGATCAAAACGTGATGAAGTTATAAGTCGATGTGTATTTGTATTGTTGGAAATTGTAAATATTTTTTGTTTTATATTAGATGTTTATAAATTTAGGCTTTAAATTCAGCTTCATAGATATCTTGAAGACAATTGACCGACATGAGTGATTAAGATACAGAAATTACTGTACAACTGAAGCCAGAACAGTTTCAATGCAAAATATGCCATAAGACTTTTCCGCAGCTTTCTAACGTAAAAATCCACATGGTTCAACATACTCGCGACAAACCGTTCACATGTAAGATTTGTGCCAAGACGTTTGTGTATGTGGCAAGTGCATGGAAACATACTTTGGTCCACACAAGTGAAAACCCTTCAATGTGCACAGCTTGTGATAAAGAATTCACAGATGTGAGCGACCTGAAGCTAAACATGAAAATACATATCGTCGAAAAAATGTTCACATGTGGCATATGTGACAAGAAATTTTCACATAAAGAATACTTTGGATTACACATGAAAACACACAAGAGCAGGAAACCGTTCAAGTGTACGGTTACGATAAATAATTCTGGGAACGATTTGATTCATTCGAGAAGAGGAGACGTCAGAGTACACATGGTCGTTCACACGAAAGAAAGACGATTTTTTACATTGTATAATCTGTTTTGTAGGTTTGCAGCAAAAACTTTGCTCGTCTCTGTGCTGTCAAACACCATATAGAAACTCATACAGGAGAGAGACCATACAGATGTCTGAAGTGTGATAAAAGATTTCAACGCAATTCCCATCTGATTCGACATTCCCTTGTCCACACCAAAGAAAAAGCTTTCAAATGCATGGTTTGTTCGAGCGCGTTTTCTCAAGCGGATCATCTCAGAACCCACATGAAAGTACAAGACCGCTTTGCGACGTCACATGCACATGGTTCACGGTAGCAAGAGAGATTATTATTTTTTTTTCTCAAAGCAAATGAGGGTCAACTAATACAGTATTTCCTCATCTATCACTGGGATTACGTTCCAGAGCCTCCTGCGATAGGTGAAAATCCGCGAAGTAGAAACCACATATTTATTTAAATATATTTAAACGTATTTTACTCTATTATAAATCATTCACACACTCTTATTTACCTTATTAACCTTTCCCACAATCATTTGACCTGTTATTTATTTTTTAGCGCTCAAACATACTAGTACTGTACGGTAAATTTATTTTATGAAATAAAATACATATAATATTACATTAAAATACACACAATATAATATTTTTTATAAAATGTGAATCAGTGAATGTAGTGAATCAGCGAAAAGTGAACCGCGGTATAGCGAGGGACGACTTAAGCTAATAATAAAGATGTCGATACACGACAGATAAAAATAAGGCCGTGTCATTACCAGCAGCCATACATCCATGCAGTAATGTACTAATTCTAACATGTTAGTCTTGTACCATAACACATTAACACATATAAATTCTTGATAGTTAGAATGGAAGTGATGCTGCCTTATTTTGTCAATTTATCTTCCGCTGTATTACCTTCTCTATATTTTTCTTATTTGTATATTTCAAGAATAATAGTTTTATTACTTTGCATTTCTAGGTATTGACCACATATAGATATATATAAATATACAGTTAATTATCTTCTTTAAATAACTGAATTCTGTGATGGAGAACGAGTCAATGAATTGTCGAATTTGCAGTCGAACATTTCGAAGTCGATCGAATTACACAAGGCACAATAAATACCACGTGAAAAGGAGAACCGGTGGTGTTGGAAACGTCGATGGAATATTTCCTAGCTGCGTACATCAGCGTTTAAGTGGTGACTTGAGGAAGTATTTGTTGAAGAGAAAATTCAGATGTTCCGTTTGCGCCAAAATCCTTTCCGTAAAATACACCACCACTGCTACGAAGAAACAAAGAATGACAGATAGTGAATTACAAGCGAGTGAGATTGGAAAAAGTTTACCAACTCAAAAATCTGAGAGCAAAAATAAAAAGAAAGTATCCACAAACACTAACATTAATTTAAAATGTTTCAAGGAGCAAGAGACGAAGCTGGACGAATGTCAAGTGTGCTGTAAACATAACCAGCAATATCAAAATATGAAAAATGCTAATATAAAACCTTACAAGTGTAACGCATGTGATAGATCATTTGCTTATGCGAAAAACCTTCATAGACACCTCAGTTTACATATGAGTTCAAATCCTTTCATGTGTCTGGTTTGTAGAAAGACGTATTCGGAACTTTATTATCTAAAAGCTCATCTGAAATTACACACAACGTTGAAACCGTTTGAATGCGAAACTTGCGGTAAAGTATTCGCTAGGAACGGCGATCTAAAGACCCACATGAGAATCCATACAAAAGAGAGGCCGTTTCAGTGTGAGGTTTGCTATAAAACTTTTACCCAACGAGGGTCAATAAAAGCCCATATGATTACACATACGGGCGAGCGTCCTTTCCAGTGCATGTTATGCGGGAAATCGTTCTCAAGGAAATCTCATCTTGAAAAACACGCGAGGATTCACACGAAAGAAAAACCGTATCAGTGCGTGCTTTGCGGTAGGCGATTCTCTCAAGCCGTGCATCTAAAAACGCACATGAAAGTCCACACGGGGGAAAAACCGTACAAGTGTGAAATATGCGAGAAACCTTTCGCACGGAACGGCGACCTTACCATGCATTTGAGGACGCATACAAAAGAGAAATCGTATCTCTGTACATTATGCGACAAAGCTTTCTCCTATAAAAGCACTTTGGCGAAACACATGAAACTACATGTAGTGAGAAAATATGTTAAATGCACAATCTGTTGTAAAACGTTTTATTCCACGTCTTCATTGAAAACTCACATCGCAATGCACACGGGAGATAAACCGTTCGAATGCAAGACTTGCGGTAAAAGATACACGCTACTATCTACGCTGAAGACCCACGCGGCGATCCACGCTCAAATAAAACCGTTTTTGTGCGAAAGATGCGGGCAGGGCTTTGTAAGGAATAGCGACCTTGTGTGTCACATGAAAACCCACGAAGGAGAGAAGGGAACAGGAAAATTTGAAACGATGAATGTAACGGAAAATTTTGTGGTTCAGATTGAACTGACCGAATAATTAATTGAGAATAAGAGGGGGCAAGAATTAATACATGTTTCGATGGATTTTCGATATAACGACCGATTACTGCTTCTTCAAGTTGGCTATAACCAGGGATGTGGAGTTGGCTACTTTTGGCCCGAGCCACAACCTTAAATTTCCTGGAGTTGAAGTTGAAACTTTAAAATTTCCTGGATCGCAACCTTAACAATTACTGGAGTCTACTCCGCAACCCTATAGCTATTACAATGACGATGCGCATCACGTACGGTCTTCAGCGTTTATTGGGGACCAAACTATAATTATAATAACGAACAAATTGAATGAAAATATATTTTTTTGGTTAAAAAATCCGTCCTGTAAATAATCTTGCTATGTTTTTTTTTGCTGAATTATGGTTGCATTATTTTCACTTCATATATTTATTATTGATGTGTGTATTCTGTTATCTGTTGTTTGTATCTTATCACTGTTCTATTTTATTTCAGACATAATCTTTGTGTTTAGTGATAAACCGATAACTGCAATGATTCAGTTGGACATGTACAAATCACAGGCTGCCGAATGCAGGGGTGAAAAATTGACTGAAATCATAAAACAGGCGACGGAAGCGAACGATTTGTATTTTTTTGGGGAGTTTTTAGAACTGCCGTCAGTCAGGGAGCTGGAAAATGATCCCCTGGGTTCCCCCTATTACAGACTTTTGAATCTTTTCACTTACGGAACCTGCAAAGACTATATGAACCAGGCAGCGTCTTTTCCCGCCTTGACCGAACCAATGATGATAAAACTGAGGCATTTAACTCTTGCTTCTCTAGCGACAAAAAATAAATTAATCCCTTATTCCACTCTCTTGGATGAACTCAACATAGAAACCATTAGAGAACTGGAAGATCTACTTATTTCAGCGATATACGCAAACGTTATAGGCGGCAAGTTGGACCAACAATGTGCGGGACTTGAAGTTGACTGGACGATTGGAAGAGATATTAAAACTGGAAGTTTGGATTACGTTTCAGAATCTTTAGAGTCTTGGAGCGTGTAAGAAATTTTTTCATTTCCGTAAGTCGTATCTATGGAGAATAGTGACTATGCTGAGCTGGTCCAGTCATACCTTTACCAGAATATGAACTGAAAAATACAAGTCAAGCTCGTTTTTCTTTAATTAACAAGTTATGAAACTACATGGAAGTTAAAACTGCCCCTTTCATGCTTTCACTTATCATCACAGCATTCTACTGTATAAATTCTAAGATTGTGAATTTCTTTCTGACAGAGCTTGCACCGAGATGCTTGGCTGTATCAAATCACAGATCGCAGTTGCAAACACTTACATTGAAGAAGAAAATCGAAAAATCCAACAGACAGAACTGGAAGTTTCAAACATCAGACAGACGATGAAAGCGGCTGCTGGTCAACAAGACATGGAATTGTCTTCTACAGAGAAAAATCTCCATCCGAGCGTATCTGCAGGGATCGAAATGAAACAGAAAAAGACAAAAACTAAGGGATTGAGAGGGAGCAGCGCGGCAAAACTTTGGTCGTCAAAAAACTAACTCAATCTTTTTATGTCGAATGGTGTTGGGTACATGGATAATAGCGTATATGCATTTATTTATAAAAAGTGGGTGATATGGACCCCTAATTCTGAATAAATATTCAATAGGTTTATAAGGGGATGGCAAGGATTTTGTTAGAATGAATTACAGTATATGTCTTATTTATAATTTAAGTCATGAATCACGAAAAATGAGGCCATGACACTTCCAGCCGACCTACATGTAGTATTAATTAGTAGTATTATACTGTATTAATACAGTAATGTATTAATTCTACCATGTTAGTATCGTACTACAACTTGTATGAAAGATTTATGAAAGATTCAAGTTTTATATAAGTTTTATATACTATTTCCACGCTAATTCCACGCTAAGTTACTAGTTAACACACATAAATTCTTGTGTGTGCTTGGCCAAACTATACGCACTAGAAAGCTGAAATTGTAAATGGAGTCTAGCGTCATGTGAAGTTTGAATTGTTGAATGAATCTGTGAATCTATCTAGTTTCTATTTTCTGTTTTTTATGTGTGCACCAGTGGTTCCCATCCTCCTTTTCACCAAACGGAAGAACGCCAACCCCCCATTTTTCGATATCGTTTGACTCAAAAAAGGTGCAGTTAAAATAATTTCTGTCCTCTAAGTTGCACAGACTACTAACAGATGCTCTTAGTATTTCATCATCATCAATCTGTGATCCGAATTTCTTTCCTGGATTGCCGAAATTTCTCTGTGGTAAAACCAAATCTTTCAAATCTCCCCATCCAACCTATTGGGAAATATATTTGGCTGTAAAAAAGCAACCCTGAAAATCATGCCTAAAACAAAAACCCTTGATTGTTAATAAACAGTTTTAATCTACCAATCTCTGATCCCAATTCCTCCCTCGAAATATTGAAATTCTCCTCTAGGAGGAATCCCATCTTTGTTGAGAACTCAATAATATTCGGATTTTTGTTTTTTTATTTCAGTTGTTTATTCATATATTTAACATATAATTCGAAACTAATGGAATGCCAAGCAACAAAGAAGGCAGACCAATGTAAGGTCTGTAAAGTACGATTCTCTCGGGAAGAAAGATACGTTCGTCACAGGGTGTTGCACTCGGCTGGAAAAAATATTTTCATCGAAACCAAACGAAGAAGGAAGTGTAATCATCTTCTACTCAGCAAGTGTACAAGACTTAATTTATTGAAATTAAAATTCCCTTGCTCTATGTGCGAGAAAGAGTTTGAAGGAAAAGTCACTGTACCATTCCATTGCCTTACAATAAAAAGACCTTATCGTTGCACGGCGTGTGGACGGACGTTTAGAGACATCGAGCGACTACGGCAACACATATTGTCGCGCGTGAACAGCAAAATTCATCATTCTGAATGGGGTCGTAGTGGAATGAACATCAACCGTATGTTTATAGTTAATTTCTACGTAAGGAAAGACAATAGGGCGGGTAAAATATCCAGTCTCCGGCAGGAATTTAATGATAGTTGGAAAAGGAAAATCAACGAATCCACTGATGAAGAATATTACCAGTCGACACGTCACATACAAAATGGATCTTCTGAAACCGACCAAATGAAGCAGTTTTCAAAAGCTCCAAACGAGAAAACACTTTTAGGATCGAATGTTCTTCATGAAATAGCGACAGAACTTTACGAAGACAATAGCAGCGACTACAAGAAACTTCAAAAGACTACGGCTCACACAGACACCCATTTATTCAACGGTGAGAAAGAATTACTAACTCTGGAAAAAGTCTCGTTGAAATGCCAGTTTTGCCATAAAGTTTTCAAGAGGCTGTGTGGACTTAAGACCCATCTGAAGTACTGTCACATCCAGAGACAAAAACAATTCAAGAATGATGACGTTTCACATATAAACTTCAGGTATGTGCACAGTTCTCTCCAACCCTAGAATGCCAAACGCATCAGTGTTATGTAGAGTATTGGTTTAATTCATTCATTACTTAAAATGAGAGATGTCAAATTAATTCTCTTTCTCTGAACAGGTGTGAGCTGTGTGACAACGAATATCTCTATCTCTACAATCTGAAACGCCACATGGAACGAAACCACGGCAAATGGTTCACATGCGCAGTTTACTCTTGCAAAATGTGTTGTAACGCATACCAACACAAGTCCAGCCTGCGGCGGCATTTCAATAAAAGTCATCCGAACCACATCTTCCACCACTCGATGTTTCACAAAAAGCCACAGAAACCCGAAAGTTCAGCGCGCCCTGATTCAAAATGCACCAGAGACTCGCCGAATACGTCGACGAGAAAAAATATAATCCCTGATGTCTATGACAAAACTTTCCAAAATGAAAAGCTTACAAACCTGCACATGACAAGACATTCAAATCAGAAAATATTCTCCTGTCCTGTGTGCAGAATAAGATTTATGAATTACAAAGTATTTCAAAATCATTGCTTGATACACAAGAAAAATTCCTACTGCAAAATCTGCAGAAAACCTATTAAGACAGGCTACTTACAACACGTGCAAACACACAAGCGTAGACACCAATATATCAAAGAAAATATCTTGGTGACTATTGCGAAATCAAAACGCAACGCTTATGGCTGTAGCATATGTAAAAGAGTTTTTTCTCGTTTGCCCTACCTATATCTACATGTTAGCAGAATACATCCTGAATGCGTCAAATTTTAATTCCTTTTATGTTTTATAAAAGACAGCTCTTGCTCAGAATATGATATCTTGGCATTTCAAATTGCTCATTGAATATATTCGGAGTATGCCCATGGTTCAAAGTTTATATGCTGAATGATTCAAGAATAATAATTTCATTTTTCTGGTCTTCTCTTCTTGCGATATCTGAATCCTCCTTTATATAATGGATTTGACTTCATTTTGAAATCAGTTATTTATCATGGAAGGAAGACAATTTATATTCGATACCCAGTTGCAATTAAAAACTGTGTGCTCTATCTGAAAGGTAACTAGTGCTTATTACTACATTGCCAGTGCAATGTGTTAGGTTGTGAATGGTATATATATTATTTCCATTGTCGCTAATAATATATATTGTATTCAAGGGGCATACCCAAAGCATGGCAGGTATACCACATGCCATGGGTGCCACTGACACTAAGTTTTTGTTAATTTCATTCAAGTGAAAGCATAAAATATTCATTTTGTGTCGTGATTTGGTAATTAAAAGATTATTAAGCTTGAATTGTAATTTTGAATTTAGATTACTGTTATCCCAAAAATGAGTGTCATATATTTGAACAGGGGCGCACAGTGCTTTGCATAGGCTCTATTTTCAGTAGGAATACATAAATCCAGAGCCATGGGTCTACAACTGCCATGGCCATCGCTAGGAGATATAAAGCGACCTGGGAATTCCTTGTGATCTCAGAATTTTTGCATATATGCTGAAGGACAGTCGACATACAATATCTAAATATATTTGCCAAGTCATTGAATTAGATTCTGGTCGTTAAGTGAGTAGTTCGTTGTACGGATTACGGACTATATAAACAGTACGCTAACGGACCTAAGCGTGAGCGGTCGTTAAGAGAGATGGTCGTTAAATAAGGAGTTACTATATAGCTACAGTCACAGCTTCAAAATGATATTTCGTCGTCAGGGGCAGCTTTCAATATTTAGAAGAGCATTCCCGGCAAATTATTAACCTAGTGGTGACGGCCATTACACAGATTCTCGCCCCCGCTTGTTAATGATAACGGCTCGTGTTCTACGCGCTTCTATCCAGTTATCAGCTTGGTTCTACGATAAATAATTGATGTCTCATTAACAACACAACAGCACGCGTAAAATCGTCCGGTGATGAATTCTTACAACCAAAGCACGCAACGTTGCCTTTCTCTTTTGTTCTGCCCTTTTAAAAAAAGGTCGCGAACAAGCCATTTCATTTTGTTTTCCTGTTGCTTCGAGAGAAAAGGCTTGTACGCAATGTCTGCCATACCACCATATTCGTAATTTATTTTTACTCCAGACTCGTCAACACGTAGTGATCTAGCAAGCAGTTGAGTAGAATTGTTGCGACTCGTTTGAAGCTATTTGCGAAGAGGACCTTTAAAACATATTGAAATTCGCAAGTACGTACACCGTGACTTTACTAGTTCGCATAGGAATACGCTTAAGATTTCGTAATGTTTACTCAGTTATGATGCAGTTTGCGTGTCTGGAAGTGAGTTTTAAAAATCAGTGTAAAAGTTGAGAAGTACTTTAAAAGACCAATTGAGGATTGGTGAGGCCTCGGATAGGTTAACTAGATTCTGACCGGTAGCCAACTTAACTCAAGCTTAGCTATCCTAACTGGGTTTTCGTAGGGACCACAGTACTTGCAACATCTTTTTTTGTATGAGACTGTCAACTCTCTTTAAAAAGGAAGTGAAGGTGGAGAAGGCTGTCCTTTCTAGATGATTGTCCGAGTTAACTGATGGTAGGGTTATAATGGTTTATACGTGCACGATATTGGAAATATATATTCACTAAACAACATGGTAAACAGTCACAAAATGTCACAAAACATCATATAACCATATAAAACATATTTAATATGTAATTTATAAAATCATTTACCATTGAAGTATTTAAAAATAAAAATAGTTAATACTATGAACATGGACAGTCACAGTCCTTACTCAAATTTAGTCAGGTTTATCCGTTCTCCAGCTTAACAGTGGTCAGTTTCAATGAGGATTGACTGTATTCCAGTTTTTATTATAAATTCAAGTACTGTACGAAATTAAGAAGGCACTAGCAAGGGTCTACTGCATGCTAAGATTACCCTCCTTAATTGTGTATAGTAACCTTTGAGCCACCTTGAATATTAGAATGTCTTCTAAATGAAATTTCATTTCTCTTCAGATAATCAAATACCATTATGATATTCATGCCTTGCTTGCAATATAAACTTTGCAATTGTGAATTTACTTGACATCTTTGATCCAAAAGAGTTTCAGATGACATTTGACCCGGTATCCATGACAATGTCTTCAGTGGAATGTCCAACCTTGTATCGCCCGAAAGCGATCGTCGTAGATCGACTGAAACAAAGATTTCACACCATTGAAAGACATTCCCAGGTAAAAAATAGTATGAACAGTTTCTGTTTAATGATTTTTGAATATGTATTGTCCTTCCTGTATATTTTTTTTGTTCATGCCCTCGTTACAACAGACTAATTTGGGGGAGAACGATGTCCCTTGTAGCCGATTATATGGGTGAATTCGAGGGTAAGATAATATGATAGTGGGTTGTCAGCAGGCAGCAAGGTTGGGACAAACTGGCTTTGAGAATTGCAAGCCATGACTAATAAGACCCTGGTATATACAGTAAAAGCTGCTTATTGTGATCGTTTCGGGACTCTTTTTGATAACAATAACTGACTGATAACATTAAGTGAGGGATATGAATATGATATACAGTGGACTCTGCTTATTGTGATCGCTTTGGGACAGTGCTTTTTTTCGTTAATAATAACCGTTATGGCCTATTATATGTTTGAAATTATTTAATGTATTTTCCCTATTCCGATTTCCAAGATGTTTCAATTCAGTTGAATCAGAAATAGCCTAACCTATCAATCTCCGTCAGTTGATTGGCCGATCATAGAAACTGTCTTGTAACAAAAGGGTATTGTAATATGTTACCTCATTGCTTTTGTTCATTGATATTTGAAAACAATAAACATGGGTATATCTTTATATGTTTAAAATTACTTAAAATCCTTCTCACGATTAAATAAAGTGGCGCTGTACATTTAAAATCATAGGTTTTGATTAGGGCTGTTTTTTTTTAAAGTTGACAGCTGACATGCTGGAAACCATCGCCCTCATGAACTTCTATATTTCGACCCTCACATTGTTTTTTGATGATAAATGTTGGTACTATGGGATATTGTATAGTAAATGTTTATTTGCTGTTAACTCAGCTCTAAATACAGGCAATAAACATTTCCACATTTAGCATTGCTTAGCACAATATCATCACTTGAATTGACAGCAGTGTTGAAATGACCAAAATATATTAACTACCCACTTCTCCATCACTGACGAACCTTTCGAAATCAGTGTTTATTTCAAGTCCTGCTTTGTTTTGAATCTTCCAATGTTCACACAGTTTAAACAAAACAAGCTATACACTCAATAATTTCCTGTGTTCCCTCGCGTTAGCCGGTTCTTTTTACGTAAAACAATCGTCTAGGATCTTGAAAATGACTTTGAGGTGGAGCCTGGGTATCACCATGAAGGAAACAGTTGCATTTTTAGGTGAAGGGCAAGAGGTTTCAGGATTTTACAAAATCATTATTGATAAGTTTGTGGTAGAGAATTTTCAATGGGAACACAACTTGTTGTATGAGTTTCCTATGTCTGACATTTATGTCTGGAATTGTATTTCTTGCTCTATGAAATCATTTGTAAAAAAAATCTATTTCTCACTTTCAGTTAACACAGCCTTGATAATAATTTGTTCCGCAATTCTAGAAAATGAAAAATGTTTGACTGTATTAAATGGCCCCCTTTTGACTCCTGATATACTTTGGTTGCCACCTCATAGTTGTTTAGGTAAAAAATCTGCCAATCTGACAGCCCTTGAAGTTATATTCACTGACAAATAATATACATAGCAATCATTAGCCGCTGCTAAATACAATGTAGAATGTAGTATGTAACCTGACTGTCATGTTCATGTTAGGCTGATTTATAGGTTTTGTAGTACAGTGCACCCACAAAATGCAGCGATACTACAGTACAATGTCTCATTACGGTTTAAGGTTATTAACTGGGTTAGGGTTAATAACTGGGTTATTAACTGGATAATGACACAAATTTGGATCCAATACATATCTAGACCTTGGCCTAGTCTGTATCCGGAAATCATTTATCAGGCTAGCTTGAAATTGTAAGTGACTTGAATTTGTGGATTTTTGAATTTTCTGGATTCTCATAATAATTTTTTTTACTGTACTTACTGATTTTAGAATTAAATCGATTAATTGCCCCGTTGATTGGAAGACTTAACCTGTGTATGTTATTCAAACGGGCTTACTCACAAAAAATAGGTTTGAGTGTCACCGAGCATCAGAATGCACAGGAAATGGTCAACATTTTCACATTGATTAATTGTATATGCAACACATGAAGTAATATAGCATGATTAGATTTCAGCGTTCCTCGCTACTTATGATAGTTATGATGCCATAATAAGATGATGTCATGATTAGATTTTTATGATATAGCAATGACAATACAAGTGGGAGAACAGCAGATTTTGGATAACAATTTAAAATCCAGTGCTGGTGTTATCTGTCTCGTTATCAACTTCCCCGTAACAATACGCTTCAATTAAATATTTACCACTTGCGATGGAGTTTTAGGGAATGGAACTCGCTCGTAATTCGGGCAAATTATTTTAATTTTCAGAGGCATAAGGGTATTTTTTATAGAGTATCTGTAACTGTGAATGGGTTTATATCAAGATCAATATTTCTTCTTCAGCGAGCACTTGGTATACCGAGGACTAACCGTGTTTTTCTTTTTTCAGAAATGCAAGGATCGTCATAGCAATACTCAAAGCATTCTGAGAGCAAAAGAACGAAGTGAAACCGCACTATTGCTTCAACGAGTTCAAGAACAGAAAAATAAAAAAGTTGGAAA